>NIJG01000010.1:290808-354442 GCA_002201625.1 Euglossa dilemma
TAACGATGAGCATACGTTTAACTATACCAAGTGCTTTGACACTTAAATTTAAGATTTTTCAAAAAGTGGAGTTAATCGATGTGTGCACTGAACGGCTCATATACTGAAGTAGCTAGTGCAAGTGATCTAGACCTAATTAGAATTTCGAAACGATTTTTAAAAAATATAACGAAGCCAATCAAAGGCGTCGATTGAGTTCAACCACGGTAGTTGCTAAAGCTTTCACAAGTTTAGAAATAAAAACGTGGAGGATTCGTGAATGGGAATTTTCAGTTTTTCACGCATGAATTGCAATTTTCGAGAAATAAAACAATGAAGGTGAGAAATCGCCGCGTGAATCACTCGGAGGAATCTTTGATTTTTCGCAGTTTCCATAGCAAATACGTCAGTCGGAAGGATGTTTGAGAGATAAAGCAAACGAGACAAGAAATCGTTGCACGGATCGTTCGGAAAATTATGCGATTCTCGCTGCAAACATGCGGAATGATGTTCTCGAAGAATAAAGTCAAAGTTAGTGAGAAATTGTTGAACGAGTCGTTCCGAGGAATTTTCTGTTTCCCGCTATTTTCGCTGGAGATATATCGGTTGAGAAGAGGCTCGGGAAGTAAATTAAATGGGATAAGGATTTATTGTCTTTACTCGTGGCTCTTAAGTGTACATTGACGAGGCTTAATGTAGTATAGATCAGCTAATATATTGTATATAGTAGCATCGTGAAGTGTGACTTTACGGGGTGTAATTTAGCGTTCCTTTCTTAAGGATTATTTTTGCCTTTGGTTGTAAATTCGATGAAATACGGTTTCTACGAGTTGGTTTGTCAAGGTGGATGGCGTACGAGCAGATTGCACGCTGTTGAGCACGAGAAACCTTTGTTCTTAAGATTTTATTACGGAAAAATAAAACGCGGCCGAACGCGTTTGGTTATCAAGCTGAATTCATTCTTTTCGTCGTTTTATGGCATCGTTGTAAGAGGAACATAAATTTCGCCATTTATACGGCCTTTTTATAGTGTCTATATAGTTATTAAAATACGTTATTAAAAATAATCGTTTCAAAGTCGCCAACGAGCTCGAATGTCCTTCCTCCAAGACTGGTAAAAATTATCACATTGAAATAATTAATACATGCATCAGTCGTGCAACTATTAACCTGTAATATGTGTCTGAGACAGTAAATAAGAATAATAATTCAAATATAGGTAAGAGATAAAAATAAAGATAGAAATTAATTAGAATTAAAAAATTAAGAAGATTAATAAACGAATTATTTCTCTGAGATTAGGTATTCAAATGCCACGGAATTATTCGCGATGAATTCATGTTAGACTTAAAAGAATATCGCTTTTCGAAAATTCCAAATTCAGAGAAAACTGGACGCACAGTTCGTGCGAGAATTCTTCGATTAATCGACACGTGCAATGGATATGGTAAAAATGGCCCCCATGGTTGGTACGTCAATTAACTTGCATCGTGGAACGTGCAACAAGTTATGGTTGTGTGGAAGGTACGCGATCACGAAAAGGTCACTAGTGCATGATATTTGTTGAGAGCATCGAATGATTGCCCACAGCTATGCGTTTTATGTGAACACGTAATGCGAGGAGAGAGATTAAATTAGACACGGACTGCCTTTTGTTTAAACACTTTTCATGAGATACCTGAAATTTCCATTTTGCTTCGTTGTACCGTGGAAAATTCGAAAGGATTCCGTGCATTTTCACACGCATAATTCTACCGAGAAACCAGGATAGGTTATATCTAAGTCTATATCTATGTCTATTAAACCTCGGAAGTGCATCTTTATATTGGAAATTTGTTGCGATACAAGGAAAATATATATTTCGTGAATAAGGATATACGGTTTACTACTCGCGTATGAAATCTGAATAATAACGATAGTATAATTTACTTTAAATATCTTCTCTTTTTTCAACCTGAAAATTAACGAGTTTCGCTATACGATAGAAATACAGAGATTGTGTAATACAAAATTGTTCAATCGATTTCAGTAATTCATGAGATGAAATTTGTTTTAAATACTTCTTTCTTTTCAGAATTGAAAAATTAGCGAAATTTTGTCTGATTCTCCTCCGAATTTTTATATTCTATTAAATCTATAAATTATCGTTATCGAAATAACGATTCTTATTCGGAGAGAAAGAATCCGAGGAGTGGCAAATTCGCGTTGCTTTATACGTCGAGATAATTAGCGTTTGAAATTATTCGAGAGCTGGGCACGATCGAAATAATTTGTCTTCGCACCTCGTGCACACCTTCTCTATTTCAGTCAGGGCTATAATAACGCGAACTTCCGCCGTTCTAAACCAGCAGCCTATTACACTCGATCATGCGTGTTTCTCCGTTTCCTTGTGAATTTTTACGTGTACCAAATATGTTCGACGCATTAATTACGGGTGTCAGAAAAACTCATAACAGTAATTATAGAAAGCAGGTCAGTCGTGTACGACTAATACGATTCCAATGGAGTTTCGGCAAAAGCTTTCACCGCGAAACCAATCATTAATTATTCCACGCATTGTATCGTACGTTGTTCGCGAAGGAAGTCGCGGTTATTCGAAATGAAATCGATCGAGATTTTATCTCGAGAAGAAACGAGTATAGTTGTATTCCTTCGTTGGATCTCAACCGATAGCTGTAATATTTCAAGGTAATTTTATGAATTCCAGATACTTCGTCTCTTAACGATTAATTTAGAGTTTAGGAATTCTTATATCTTGCAATTTTTAAATTCGGATACTTAGGAACTTTCGATTTTAATACTTTGGATCTTTGGATCTTTGAAATCTTGAAATTAGTTTTTTTGATACATTTTAGAATTTTGATATTTTTATATTTTGCCATTTCTAAAGTCAGAACCTTAGAATTTCCGATTTTTTGGTATTCTGGATCTCTGACATTTTTAAATCTTTGAATCTAGGAATATTGCAATTCTGGAATTTCCTGATTTTTGGCATTTCTCTACCTGCAAACATCTCGACGAGAGCAAGATATCGAGGAATATTCAATCGGCGAATGACAATAGAAAATAACACGTTGTTTCGTTTAGACATACACCCGCTGAACTTAGAAGCAAGTTTTGTTCGACCGGATTTTCTGTGTTCTGTCGGCAATTGCCGCTCGTTGAAGCCACAGGTTTACAGGCTCACGTCGAAAAGGTCAAATTGCGTATTATGTCCGTGTACGAGTACCGGTTGAATTTTAAATTGAGCCACGATTTCCATTATCCGTCGTAAAAAGTCAGATAGCGAAAGTCGAGCGTCGTAATCCACTGATTGCCAGTCGACGCGTTCGTGAGCCTCGGGTGATTCGAGGTTTGTTCAACGAACAAGTTGGTTCTATTTAAATAACAAACACTTCAAAACTTTGCTATTTTTACCTCCCTTCAATACGTCTTTATTTGCCTACGCCGCATGCCAGTAATCGTACTTTCTAAAATACCCAAAATGACGAGGACAGCCAAACTATAAACCACCAAATATAGATACCATTCATCCTACTTAAATACACCTCGAAAACCTTTAAAACAATCCCCAAACCTATCCCTTAAAAAGGAATATTAAACAATATTAAACAAATTTTCGTATTTAAGATTTCCGATTTAAGGCGAAAGAATTCAAAGTAAAGAAAGTAATAAAGAATCTTTCACCGATTGACCAATGACCCATCAGAATCACGATCAACCCGTAAATTCACCCCTTCAAAAATTTGAACACCAAATTGTACCGTTTAATATCTCTCGTGCAAGCCAAGGAAATTCAATTCGAATCGCCAAGGGAGTAAAAAAATAATAAATAATCCTTCGTGAATCGACTAGTAACACGTTAAGAAGACAGTATTTAAATAAAAAAAGGATAATCCTTCGTGAATCGACGAGTGATCGATCAGAGAGACACGTACATAGGACTAGTTTCACTTTCGAGACGCGGAACATGGATGGAACTTTCGAACGCGAAACACAGCTAGGCGACAGTGTCGATTACGCTGGATTATATGGAACGGCAATTAAACGGCTCTCGATCGCTGTATCGATATTTGTTTCGATTTAACGATCGATTGCACGGGCTAGCAGCGAAAGGTACGACGGACAGGGAGGAGACGGTAATTTCTTGTCGCTGCTGGATTATAAAGATGACGAGGGCGATACTCCATCCCCCCCCCCCCCTCNCTGCCCTCCCTCTCCGCCTATCCGACTTGTTCTAGTAGCGGCTAGCACCTGATTAAACTTGGTGATTAACCGCTAACGACCAGCCCGGTCTGCTTAACATAAATCGCTAATTTACAAATCCAATAATGCGCCTGGTCGCTCGTGGAATAATCCATTATCCGCCATGGAATCCCCCGTTCCCTCCACCCTGCTGCTAATGGACGTCGTTTTCGGACGACCGCCGGTCGTCCAATTAAAATTCTGCCATCCGGGCTTCCTTCGTTAAGTCGCGAATCACGCGGAATTCGCGTATTCTCCCTGTTTTCGTCTCCTTTTCGTTTCCGCCATTTCCTCTTTTCTTCGCATTTGCTCGTCGATCGAGCGAAAAGGTCAACGTCATCCACCTGGGTGATCCACCATAGTCACTGGGAACGAAGATTAGGTTGATCGGTGCCCTTTCGATGCATAACGATGACGAATTTTAAGGAATCTTTCGCTTTTTCTTCGGATATCTTGCGATTTCTACGGGTTTATCGCTGAGAAGGGAATTAGTCCGAAATTCGGGTTGGGTTGATTTCGAACAGATTGATCGCGTCGGACTAAACGAACGGTAATTAGTCCGTTTGATCGCTGGCGCGACCGTAATCGCGCGGCAATTAGGATGATGCGGAGTCGGAAATTACTGGCGCGTGTTTGTAAAAATGACAGCTAATGCCTGAACGATTTACCGCGAAGGTTAATACGAGAGGGAATTAACAGAGGAGAACTATGAAGGAACGCATTAGTTTCTCGGTGTTGCTTAAGCCTTAATTCGTTATTCCCCGCTTTTAATAATCCGCGAGAAACTTTCCTCTTAACGTCGTAATGCCGAGAGGATTAAGCTCCGCCGGCACGAGTCGCGAAAGCTTCGCGGCTTAACGTTAATGACTTAACGAGATTGTTAGAAAGCTTGCCCTGTTATTTGGCAAGGTAATCGGGCAGTTACCCTAAATACGTGAAATATTACGAATACCCGGGCTCCGGCCGAGGAAATTACTTAACACCGGGACCCAGGTTGCGCCGCGGGTACCTTGCAAAGAATTTTCAAATTACGCATTCCTATCCTCTCGCGTAATAGCAGGTTGCGGCGCAAGTTCCGTCCCTGAATATTTTTAGCGCAAAGAACCGCGATATTCCTCGCCACCTCGTTCGTTCTCGGTTTCACGTTTCGTACGAAACGCGTTGGCGATGATTTCGGTTTGGCGCGAGGATCCCCGGGGTTGGAGGTTCCTCGTTAACACGTGGTATCGCTGGTATTGTTACAGGACGTGGAGCACCCCGCGTGACCGCGGCTCTGGCAGGAGATGGCGAAGGCAGGTTGATCGCCACCCCGGTGCACAAGGAGAGCATAGCGTCGAGGAGCAAAGAGGACCTAGCCCAGGAGGCGGCGCTGGTGCTTCAGCAGGCGGGCAGCCTTCACTGCGTTGCCCACGACAATAGACGATTGCCAGGTCGATACAGCACGCTACCGGTACGGCGTAACAAGAAGAGGCCGGAACTGCCGCTCGATGTAAGACGCAGGAGCGAGGAATTCGGCGCCACCAGCAGCGCGGACCTCGTGGAGACACCGAGGCTTAAGAAGAAGGCATTGGAGAGGAGCGCGAGCGATGCGAGCGCAAAGAAGCTAAGGGGTCCCCTGGCGAGGTTCTTCTCCCCGAAGTTAGAGAGAAAACGGAAGCCGGTCGGTCGTAGCGCCAGCGACGTCGAGAGCTCATCGCGATCCCATCGCAAGCGGAGCGGAAGCGAGAGCGAGGGATCGCATCTGGGTAGTAGCCGAGCGAAGAAGCAATTGTCCCCTATAATCGAGGCGTCGCCGCACGTCGATCAGCAGCCGTTTCACTTCGGCAAACCGGCGAACGGAGAGAACGGGGAGAACGGGGAGCACGGAGAGAACGGGAACAGGCCGGAGGCGAAGAAGTGGAAGAAGCAGGAGGGAACCGATGCCGCGAAGGTGAGGGAACTCGCGGAAACGACGGTGACGGAAACGAGAGAGAAGAGCGAGGCGGCGTCGGCGTCGGCGTCGACGGTGGCGGTGGGTATCGGGAAGCCGCCGATATCGCCGAGGAGAGAGAACAAGGGAACCGTGAGACGCATACCCGTCGTTCTAGAGGCGGACGATAAGGCGCGGAAGGGAGAGGGGGAGGAGAGGAGAGAGAAGGCAGGAACCCGGACCCCTTCACCGGCGAAGAACACCGGGATCGACGAAGTAGACAAGGTCGGTACAAGTAGCATGCTGCACAGCAGCCGATACGATCTTCAGCAACGAACCGGCGAAGAGTCAACGATACACAAGATGATTCACCGATTATCCAGCGATCGGTCGCCACCGCCGCAGTTGACCAAAACGATGGTCTCGCCTGGCCCTGGATTTGGCCACAACAACAATCGACCGTTCTCCTACACCAGACCGAACGAGTCCTGTAGCCCGCCGCCCCCGCAGACCAACGTGATTTACGCGCAGGTGCAACCGGACAAGAAGAAGGCGCAGAGGAGCCACTCGGACAGCGACGAGGGCCTCGGTCTCGAGAGGAAGGACTCATCGCGCGAGAACAGCCCCGCGGAGAAGGAGTATCGTAGAACCGACTACTCGTACAGCAGCGACCTGCGGCGCAACAACGAGATCAACGCGTTCAAGTCGAGATACGAGGAGGAGAGGAAAAGCAGCGCGGCTCATTTCGCCAGCCATTACGCCGACACGCAGGACTACGTCGGCAGGAACGCGGACGCGAAGCGGCGCCACGAGCTGGATGACGTCGACAGACGTCTGTACGACAAGCCGGAGAAGTACACGTCGACGGTATTCGTGGACACGTCCGGGAGAGGCAGAGCAGACGGGACCGATGCCAGGCAACGAGACAGCAACGAATTCTCCGGCAGGCCGGGCCAAGGCGGTGGGATATCGAACAAAACTTTCGAGCTGAGCGCCAGGCGCGACCTACTCGAGTCGAGGATCAAGTCGAAGCTGCAGGCCGACGAGATGTACGCGGCGAAGAACAGCGCGAATGTACCGATGAAGAAATCCGAGCACGAGATCATCGACAAGCCTATCGTCCCCTCCCCGGTCACCCCGAACCGCGTGGCCTCGCCTAAACGCTACATGGACACGTACATCACGGAAACGCGCACCAACAGTAACGGCGAGAAGTATATTTTCGAGAAGGAGATACACGAGGACAACGGTAAGGTGTACGGTTACGAGAAGAAGATCACCAACAAGATTCCATCGGACGGCTATATCGACACGAAGCCGAGGGACGGGTACACGGTGGAAACGAGGACGGATAAGTACGGGGACAAGTATATAGTGGAGACGCGGACGCACGAGGGCTACGCGGACGATTTCAAGCCGTTCCTCAGCGACAGGAGTAGAACCAGTCCCGAGGACCGGTACCAGGCACCCAGAAACTCGACCAGCCCTTACAAGTCGTCCAACCTGCGTCCCGAGGAGAATACCGTTACTCGTCACTTCCGGGCCGAGTCCAGGGAGAATAACGTCCTGCCGTCGCCCGTGGTCACCAAGAAGTTCACCACGACCGAGAGGAAATTCTCTAAGAGCGACGATTTCTTGGACAGAGACGTCCGACCGACCAGGGACAGCTATCTGCCCAAGAAGAAGAACTTCGAATCCATCCGCGGGATGAGCAAGTCCACGCAACGTTTGGACGAGGTGGGCGAGAATTCGCGAGTCAGGGCGTTGAGAAGCGAATACACAACCAGGTCGCACGAGAATCTCAGCAGCCACGCCGACTACGTGAACGCCAGGGACGTGCGTAGACCTCTGTTGGACAGTCCAGCTATGAACGGTCGCAAGGAGAGGTCTCCTTTCGCTAAACGACACCTGGACAGCCTGCGCGAGGGCCCGAACGACGACTACGACACCGACATCTCCCAAATGACCACCAGCCAGCTCGAGTCCAAGTACTACAAAGAGACGCGCACCACTCAACGATACACCAGTAGCAAGCATCCTACCCACGACGACTACGACAGTTCTCCGCCGAGGATACGCACCGATCGTGGAGGGTACAACTCGAGCAGATACGACTCGGACACCACCGCCAGGGACTCGATCCGTTGCGAGACTCGGTTCGACGAGACCTCGCGAACGCTGAGGAAGGAACATCGGAAGCTCGACGAGGATCCGAAGAAGCCTCTGCGCAGGTCGCGCAATCGACTGGATTATTTCGACGATTCCGACGCGAGGGAAAGTCCGCGAGTGAAGACGATCGTCGGCCGATTGGAACCTTTCGACGAGAGCCCGACCAGGCCGCCCAGGGCTTACCACGACGGCGGTAAGTCGAGACACACCAGGCAGGAGACCAGGACTCACACGGAGCGCAGACATCGCGAAACCCGGCTGAGCGACTCCGATCGGAAGGACCGCCTGGCCGATTCCGGGATCGAGAACGATTACAGGCGCGACTCGCAGGAGGTGGATCGGAGGGAACAGATCGAGTCCGAGGACGAGGGTTTCGTCACCAGGCAGTTCATCAAGCACGAGCGACGGCACACCGATCGAAACATGAACCTGACGCCGTCGGAGCAACGCAAGTACGATAAATATTCGAACGACATGACCAAGTCACCGCCGGTGACCGCGAAGCCGCCGTCAGGCGCGGATAAGAAGTACGAAAAGAAGGCGGCCAAGAAGAGCGGTACGATGAGCAAGGTGAAGCAGCTGTTCAGCAAGAAGGAGAAGAAGGCGAAGGAGGAGAAGAACAAGAAGAACGCGAGGAGCAGCAGCAGTGGCGCCCTCACCGACGACGAGGTGACCATCAGGTACAGGGAGTACAGAGGCGACCAGCTGAGGAGCGCCAAGAGCGCCAGAGACCTGGGCAGCGACATCAATCAGGTAGGAATTCTTCCTTACGTTTCTTCCCGATAGGTCCGCGCAGTCTTTGCTATACCCTTTCGAAACGTCTTTCGAGGGCAGAAATTTCAGTTTCCTTTTTTCAAAATCTCTCAGACACGGAGTAATCAATTGCGAATTTTTCTCGAGACGTGTATCTTAATCTACAATTGGCGACGTGGTTTCCACATATGTGCCTATAATTTTGAAAGTGGTCTAAGTATATATATTTTTTATTATTATTATTATTAATTCTGTTTAAAATGACGTTGTGTGAAATAAATAATAAACTCATTCTTTTCTTTAATTTTGACTTAAACCATTTTGAATTATGGGTACATATACACATTGAATGAAAGTAATTTCACATCATATTTTGATACGGGATATATTTTTCATCTGTAATTCGGAGGTAAAAGTAAGGTGCGTGGATTAATTTTATTTACATTCGCAATAATTTTGGATTCGTTCGAACTTCCTACTTTCCATCGCAATCGTAACCATAAATTACGAGTTTCTTCGAGTTTTTTCCAAGTTTAATTTTGGAACATAAGTAGGATTTCTGCCTTACGCAACGCTGAATTCCTTTAAATTAAAACGATTCATTTCTTCAGAGTCAAATTAGCATTCCGCGTACAACTTTAACGTTCCGAAGCGTAGAACCGGAAATCTCATAGTTGTCGGGCAGTCCTCGAACTTGAAAAATTATTACCACAACTCGAGGCTAAATTTCTCTGAATTAAAACGAAAAATCGAAACGAAGTCGTTTCTCCATAATCAAACTAGCATTCCAAGCTTTCGAAAAGTTATTTAAAAAATCGTAATTGCGTGGCAGTGATCCATCCGCGAATTACGCGAGTTGGTTACGTAGTAGCCGATGAAGCTGTCTTTGTATTTCGTTCTAAACGACAGAAATCACCGTATAAGGGCGAAGATGGATAGGCTGGGACAGTCGTATAAAGTGTGGCTTTATAAGGTACTTTTACAACCGTGATCTTCGCGCTTATCCGATCGTCGTGGATCACCGCGAACGGTTCCCCGCGATCGTTCGAACGCCACTTCCGCAATAACACGCGGGATGACTACGATGGTCAGAGCGTATATCTCCGCGTCTTTAATTTTAACATCAGGTGTTTAAAAGCCGCGCTCTTTCGCGGATACCTTCGCGCGCGATTAACGAAGTTTCTAAAACGTTATCAACGCGTGCCTCGTACACCGTGCAACGTTATCGACGTTTGTCTCGTATATTATCTTCTCGACACCTCCTCGCTGCATCGGACAATAGACAATAAAATTACAGGACGTCGTGGAAAATGGGATATTTTTCGTCAATGCCGATATTTCGCCTGGTTCTAATTGAATTTTCGCGAACGACTCCTCGTCGCGATACACGTATAGAAAAATTAGAGAAACAACGAAAATTCAGTATTATTTTCTATGTGAAATAATCGGTTATTAGTTTTACTCCCATCATTTGTAATCGAAATTACCGGGGTTAAAAGATGATATTTCTATCTCGGTTTACCGAAGCACGGTTATATTTTGTTTCGGCAGTTTCGATAATATAAAATTTTTAAATCAAAAAGCACTCTTAAAATTTCTATAGCCTTGGAATACTCTTCACGTATAATAGGTGTTCCACTTTTTCAAAATTCTTCTTGCTTTAAAATTTCCTAGCCTATCGCTCGCTTGACCGATCATGATAGGTTCGGTGTAAAAAGAAAAAATATTCGAAGCATACCTGCGAGAACGTCCGTGGGTCAGCGCCATTTATAGTTAGTCCCCATTGACACGCTACATCAGATGCTCCTTAATCATCCGCAGCATGACCATAAATTACGAAGCAATTCCATTGAGCACCTTAGCCACGATTCAATTCGCACACCGGTGGCTCGCACGCTTTTCCCATTGCTGGCAGCGTTTCATCGCTTCGGGAACGCTGGCAGAGGCGTTGTTCCAAGCAAGCGAGAGACCCTTAGAAACCGGAAGCACCCGATAATTGGGATCTCATACCGTTCCTGAGCGCGCGCTTGCGTCACGCCTAACTGTACACCATACGGTGGAGAGTAGCCGAGCATGGTCGATGCTATTCGCCAAGTATCCCGCCCACATGCACGCGTTTTTCGGTGCGTTTCCAACACCGACAACCGCAAGCTTCGCCAATGAACCAAGCAATTCTCTAGAACCTGACGGTCTCAAAATGTTAACGAGATATCGCAATCTTCTTCATAGAGTTTTAGACAGATTCTTTGAACTCTCTAGAGACACTAGTCCTAGTAACTTCTTAACCGATAGCTTCGCAACGTCCCTGGAATAACTGCAGTCATGTGAAATTTTATTCGAATATTCGCTTTCTTAGGTTATTTTGAATTTAATATGACGATTTTATGGCGAATTATTTATTTTAGTCCTGACTTCGTCTGGCCTTGAAAGTCATAATATACGGTACTTTCAAATTACTCGAAAAATTCGATAACTTTCAGCCTAAAAGTTTGAAGGCGATCGTTTCTCGAAAATTATTGCAAATATGCCAAATTATAGTTTTATCTCATCGTTTATCATCACGGAGATCTGATAATTCGAAATTTCTCATTTTCTCCGGTAAAAGAGAAAAAAACGAGTATAGTTATTATGTAGATAATTTCGTGGATACTTTCACCTTTCTTCTTCTCGTAAAAGCGAGATCTTTTTCACGAAAAAATTCCTCACTGCAAAAATACATATACGAAAACCGCGTGTCGATCGTATAAGAATTCTCACAGTGCTAAGTATCGGCAATTATCTTTCGGTCTACGCTACATACCAGGAGAAAAAAACGGAAACTCATTAAATTCAGCAATACTGTAGAGAATATTACTCTGTAACACAGAAAGCAATGTCGGGTCACCTCGTCGAGGCAGTGGAACGTGCACGGTCTAACAGTCGCTAATTACTTGTTACGCATAGTACCAACCTGTTCTCGACATCGTTGCGTCACTATGATCGCTCATGGGAGTACATTGGAAACGTACACGCGGCTTAAGTTGCGTACAAGCTACGCATTATTCGATCGATTCTGTAATACCGAAACACGTGAATGATATTTCTAACGTTACCGATCTATAATTACCATTCTGCCCAGCTATTCATGACTCGCGGCGCGGTGGTTGGCACCCGATGGAAACCCGTTGCAGGTGCCATACGTGACCCAATATCACGTAACATTTATACCGATCGGCTAATCGATCGTAAATCGATCCGTAAATATTCCCGACACTCGTGATATTTAATTCGGACGAGATTGATTGATTTTCTCCACGGATTACGACATCGCCCCTTGGCCAATCCTTGCGAAATTTTCTGCCCAAGTGTCTGCGCTCCCCGATAATCGCGTGACGTTCGTAATGTCCGACGAATAAGCGGATAAGAGAAATCCAACGATGCGAGGAACGCCGCTGGGACACGCGGTACGAACGATCTTGTTATTTGTGTAACGAGATGGCGTACGATTTATTACCCTTTGATATTTGGAATTGTATCGCCAGTCACAGGAGGATACGTACCCTACCAAGCGCTGATTTCATACCGTCGTTATTTTCTGGTAATATTGACTTCGTATTCGTGGAAACACGTGTCGTATTAACTACGCTCCTGGTCGGTATAAATTTCATTCCATTCAATTCAATTTCCATTATTCGATTCAATTACGAAAAATTATACGTTGAAGTGGTATTCGATTTTCCTCGATCTTTGTATACCTATTCAGTACAGGATTTTTTTTTTTTGAATTTTTCATGCGATTGGTGTACCTTATAATTGCAATGTTCCAACACAAAAGAATTTTTAATCATCACGAATAATTACTCTAATAATTTCATTTTATTTATTACGATACTCCTTAACTTAAAAAACTCGAGGGTTGCGTGTGATGCTGATGGATAATTTATTTATTTTAAATTTAATAGAGAAGGAATTTTACTCTCTCACACGTCTATTCTCAATTGCAACTGTTTCCATTTATTCTCTCATTTGTCCTTTTTTCTTTCATAAATTACTCACACACATATGTAATCCATATCACACTTCACTCGCTACACGTATACTCGTTCTTTCATAGCATCCTAAATTCGCTCATACCGATATTCTATGCACACTCGTCTAACTCAAACATCGCTCTTTTATTATGTTTAGCAATATCGCAACGTGTACCACCGAGCATACACGGGATGGCTCGAGTTAAGAAATCTGTGTACTCCGAACAGCGATATTTCGTTTGAAGTACACGTTGCACAGTAGATAGCCATTAGCGAAGTTTCTTATTTATCGAACTTCCGATTATCCAGTCATTAAATCCTCGTTGATCCGCAATCGCGGTCGATAAAAATCCTCCCCGAGATTGCCTGTATTTTTACGTTACGTAATTCATCTTAAACCTTATTAAATCGAATACCTCGTTAACGTTCCTCCGGGAAGTTTAGTCCGGATAAGCCGGTGCGTCGTTACTGATTTATGCAACCAAATTAACCCCCACCGCCTTCCTATCCACCTTCCTGTCGTAATCTGCCTTCTTTTCCCTCGGACCGCTCGGCGCACCGTCAAATTTCCGTTACACGATCGATTTATTAATACTAAACTATCCAGAAATTACCCTATAACCAGCGACATTCGGCTCGATACGGATTCCTCGGACTATTTACAACGTCGTACACGCGAGCTACGAAAGTTGGAGTACTCGTTACTGGTTTAACGGAGCTTTGCGCGACGTCCGCGCGGAGAATGATGATACGGCGTCGGAACGATCGTGAACAGTGGAAAAAACTCGGGTTGCATTCTCTCGGAAAGCGTGGCCTAGCCGAAGATTTATCGGACGTAACGTTTAGCCCATATGATAAATAATTCGCCGTTTATGGCCGTGCGGGGAACATCCGTCTTCTCGATGGAAGTTTGTCCTCCGCGTTGCGCCGCGATACTCTCCCGTTAGCCGAGGATGAAGGTTCATCAAGGTCGTGTAACTTGACACATGCATGGGACGGGTTGCCATAAGTTGACAGCCGGCATAACTCCTCGCGCTCGAAAATTCTCCGTATTTGTTGTTGCTTATTAAGCGAATTATAGTTGCTTCCTTGCGCTTCTCTTTTTCCCTCCGCTGGATGGAGGACTCTGCCGGCCTTCGCAAGATTTAGTACACTGGTCTACCCGTTTCGATCTCTCCTCGTGATTTTATTACCCTCGGATGGCAAGCTTAGATTGATTTCTCGGCGTATAAGAATTTTAATTGTGACCGGGAGCTCGGGTTCAAATTCGAAAACGCGATCGTTAGCGACAGATGTATTTAATTTCGAAGAAAAAGGTAATGACGGACTTAATAGACGATTTGATCGAATAGCAATGAACTTGGTGGAAAGTAGATACCACAAGGTTAAGACGTAACAGACCATCGGATTTCGCCTGATTAAATAAACATATTACTATATTAAATTATTAACCCTTAACGAACGAGCGCATTTTTCTAATACTATGACCAATAAGTCGACGGATTTTTAGGAAATTAAGTGCTTCATTTCCAGAGCGAGAAAAGATGCATAATTAATATCGCTTTATTTGATTCTATGAAAACTTACAGTAATAATAGGTAGTATATGAACAGATATATCCGTACAAAAGAATACTGAAGTGAAAATTTCAGAAAAATAATAGGAATTGAAATAAACAAATAGATGCGTGTATGTAATGTATAGATTTGTATACATTTATAAATTTATTTTTTATAGATTAACGATATATTTATACAAAATTACTTACATTTTTTTTGGGTGTGGTACTTCTCCCAACAGTCCTCAATGTGAATACCAGGTTTCTTACTACAAGTATCGCAATAATTACGTGTTTTCCGCCTTCCTCCCGGCGTTTTTCTATCCGAGCAAACAGCGCAATTTTTTTTGTACCTGTACGATGTATTTTCGCTCAATCCTCGGAGAGGAATGAGAGGAATGCGTTCCAGAGCACGACAAAAAGCAATCGCCGATCGCCCTTAATTGTTGCATGTATAAATAAGGCCAAACCTAACAGATTTCCTAAAATATCACGTCATGCCGCGTGTATGGCGGCATTCGATTTTTTTGGAATATTTATAATGTCGCGAGTATGGCAGCATTCGTTCGTTAAGGGTTAAAAAGTGTGGATCATTGTGCATCTAATACCAGACAGCTGATTCATCCATTGACATGCGACAAATCGAAATTTTCAATTTGGATTAAGGAGAGTCGTCATTCTTTTTAATTATTATACAGTATAGATTCCTGTTTTCGAATTAATAGTGGAACAAAAGGATAACAGTCATACCATCTAACTAAAAGAATAATAATCATACTTCGTTTATTCAGATAGAAATGAACAAAATTGACAATTTCCTTCAACATCTATGAGTCCTGTATATTCTCAGCCGCCATGTCACATGAATTTTTTATCTTAAGAAGCTGCATGCAATTACATTCCTGCTGTGCCTCGAATCATTGAAGTCTTTTTTCAAACGACTCATCATTGCACGTCTTTATCGTTGCTTTTGGATGCTCAACTGATATGATTGCATTAACCAGTCGAACATACGAGAGTATTTATATACATCGAAAGTCATTGCATCCTGTATGCAAATATATTGCGTGGATAACAGAGGTTCCTGATGATAAAACATCCGTATATTAAGGTAATCTAATAATACGCGTAAGGATATGAGAGTCTCTACTGTTTAAGGAATGTCGAAAATCAAGAAGGTCGTTGACCTAAAACTTTATTTGTCTGCAATATCGCGTGATAATCTTGGAAAGGAAATCGGGATACTCGAAACAGGTGTACGAACGAGAGGCGTGGTTTCTGGCTAAGAACCAATGTAAACATCGCGCTGGTCAGGCTTGTAGTAAATTTTTGTCGATGTTTTCCTAGCTCAGTCACGTGTTATCCTTTGTCGCGTTCGCACGCAGTAGCTCGACATCGTTGTTGACATCGAGGTTAATATTCTGAATTCCTCGGAGAGAGTTCGTGCCAGGTGTCCCATAATCCCTAAAGGGAAGTGTGTCGCAGTTGGAGGTTACCTCGTGTCCCGAGCGGACGCTGGAACTTTCACGCGTTGAAAATTTCCCGAACGCTTGATTACGTCGGTCATATCGTGGAGTGTCTGTGGAGATACGTGCTTTCTCGAGATACGTTCGACGATTTCGAAGACTTCCACGTCGACCACGACCCCCATGGAGAACTGGAAGTTGCGTCGAGATGGTTAGCTAAGGTAAAGTAAGACAATGATACTTAGTTTTCACGGTGATCTAGCGATCGAAATACGTCGTAATCCCTATTTAACCCTTTGACTGCCACCACGAAATCATATGTTATTATTCTAAGCATATAATGGCAAAATAATAATGAATCGATGTTAGAAGGCAATATTTTTATCAAATAGAGCGTTTCTCTTACTCTGGTGGTCACGGGTGACCATCGTGGCGCCTTAGTAACGGTTCGACGAAGATTACGGCACGAATTGCAAAAAAAAAAGAAAGGCGAGCGTACCTGGAACGAAAATTTTGCAGGGAATGTTACAAAAAAAATTCCTAACTATTTGGATCAAAAATTGCTAAAAATAAGACCAAGAGGTGACCACTTATTGTCCGGATTGTATCGGTACGCTGCATTTATGTTTAGAGTGCTTTAACAAAGTGCACCGTTAGATGCAAGATTTATTCTAACATTTTGTTATTC
The DNA here is from genome assembly GCA_002201625.1 of Euglossa dilemma. Taxonomy (NCBI): domain Eukaryota; kingdom Metazoa; phylum Arthropoda; class Insecta; order Hymenoptera; family Apidae; genus Euglossa; species Euglossa dilemma. Next base: position 307,586 of record NIJG01000010.1, read on the forward strand.
TTTATTGTTCTAATAACAAATTTTTATTGTTCAATAGGACACATTTTATTTCAATGTGTCTTCTATATATCGGCCATATTCAAATACACTAACCCTCGATTTTCATTTAGTTTTTTACAATTGTAAAAAGTTGAAAGGCTCCGGTCACCTATGACCACCGTGGCGTCACGGGAGAAACTGTTGCCGGTCATATATGACCAACATGGCAGTCAAAGTGTTAACCGTTTGCGTACCAGAGGGTTTTGATGAAACATGATCGAAAAACGCTAAGTAGCGCGATCGCGCTTCTTCGATCATATATTGAAAAAAGCCAAAGTGCGCGATAGCGTACCTTCAATTATGTTTCGAAACAAGCCGAAGACCGCGATGTAAATGCGTTTGAGAAACACTGAGCGTGTTTCGACAAATTTCGGGTGAACCGTCAGTTGTCTGTTTCGGCTAAGTGTCCTAGCTTTTTTCGACACAAGATCTGAAAAGTGCGAAACTCGCCCGTGGTACGCAAATGGTTGTTAAACTCTTCCTCTACGCCCCAGTGCTGAGTATCCTTAGAGTATCCCGGTAACGTGTGTCAAATTGACTCTGTATCATCAGTAGTGAGACTTAAGCGTCTTTAGGTGTGTAAGGACTCGTTAAATCGACATCGTGTCATAAACTAGTGTTAGGGTTTAATTTTACTTAAAGTTACAGCTATTGGTAGAATTAAGTTAGATTATTTTAGAGTTCTAAGCGTCTAGTAGTATACTTATAAAATCTAGATATGCAAGGATACATCAATTTAACTTTGAGTCACCACTACTGATAGGGAATCAATTTGACACGACGTTATCACTAGTGTTACAAAAATAGTGATTAAGATCAAGTTAATCCCTTAGACATTATCGTTTCCATAACGATTGCTCGACAATCAGAAAAGCATTTCGACATCGTCAAGGAACAACGATTCTCCCTCATTAGCAACTCGTTACGAATAAATCAAGCAATTAATCATATCCACGATCAATAGCTTTCAACCTCTCCGAAATTTCTCTCCGTGTTACCATTAGTCTGTCCATCCTCTAGGATCTTCCGGCTAACCTCGGATTAATTCGATCGCGCAACCGATACGCAATCCCACGTCCGCAAAACTGAATTATCCGATGTATCGTAGGTGTAGAGATAATTATTTCCACGCGTCGAGCGGATCAGAGGTATCGCGTCAGCGTTTCGCGAACCAGGATACCCGGTTTAAAAGGATCGGCGGAAAATGGCGAGGGGTGGGTAACAATGGCAACGCGGCGGGGTGTGGTGAAACGCGTTTGCATGGTCTCACGGTGGAAACGAGACGGTTGCGAAACGGTTGTTGTTGTAAAAGCTTCGGAACAGGTGGTTCCGCGTCGAATCAGAGCCGTGACTAAATTCCCTATGATCCTAGCGATTAATGATCTCGTTCCATAGAACAGGCCTGCCTTGAGACTTTTATCTCCGCCTCGTAATGCGTTTTTCGTGTCCCGAGTGATCTAGGCCTGGGCGCCCGGCGTCGCGTAGCCGTTACTTTTATCACGCATTGCGTATCGCCACCGTTCTCTTTGTAATCGGATTGCGCAACGGTCGATCGCGTTAGTCTGAGTTCCAGCTGGATCTCGCAACTTAGATGGGAAATCGAAGTGATCAAGGGGATAACTGAGGCTGCAAGCATCGATGACACCTTTGGCAGCCACTTCTCCCAGGGAACCGAGCGGATTTATACGGCCCTCGGTCGTAAACCGAATTCCATTTGACGAGGAAATTAACGACTAGATTGCGCGATTAACCACGGCATCTTATTAATCGTACGAACGAGAGAGAATGACTCGCTGGCCGTTTTATGTCTCGCGCGTACGGTACTGTGTAAGCTGGTTGTTTCGGATTAGGAACGGTGTACTTGCCGTTTCACTTTCTGCGTTTCATGCGCCGCGAGATTAGCCGGAATTGATAAACGAACGTTTATTCGGTCGTGTTAGGCGGACGTGGAATAAGCAGACCTGTTCCTTATCCACAGATTTTCTTGCGGATATGCAAAGCGGCAAAGGTCTTGTTTTTTCTTCGCGAATTCCTGGCTCGCGAAGTTTTGCACGGGGTGGAGATTTCGGGGTCGCGTGGTTCTGAGGAATCTAAGGTACGAGATTCCGAAATTTTGTATCTTTTCGTTTGGTTGACAGGAAATTCGCAATTCTTTGTTTTCGAGTCACAAAATTCCTGGTTTTTCATTCCTAAAATTTTCTGAGTTTCCTATTTCTAATTGTTGGTTCCTGTAATTCTGTTATTGAAATTTCACAATTGCATAGTTTTATAGTTTATCATCAAATTCCTAAATTTCCAATTCGTTAGATACTCAAATTTTGGATCTTTTTGTCTGGGTATCAGCAACTTTGCGATTCTTTATTTTCAAGTGAGAAAATTCCTGGTTTGTCACGTCGAGAATTTCCCGACTTTGCGATTTCTAATTATTGGTTTCCTCGACACTTTACTTTCGAAATTTCGTAGTTTCCGTCCTTTATCTTTAAAATCTTCAATTTTTCTGTAACTCGAATTTTTAATTCGTTACTTCCCAAATCCCAAATTTTGAGAAAATTCCTGGTTTGTTGCTTCAAGAATTTCTCGACTTTGCGAATTCTAATTAATGGTTTCCTCGACTAATTTCCTAGATTCTCAGGTCTAGAACCTACCACATTAGACCTCTGTAATAAAAACATCACTCGAGATCACGTAATCGCGGTGTAGAATTTGGCAAATCGATTACCTAGGATCCTAACACGTAGCTAGATATCTCGCGAGCAACGAATTGATCGAGCAGTGTCTAAGTTTAATGCAGCCAAGTATAGGATCGAGCCTCGAGTGTCGCTGGTGCAACCGCGAGCAGTCTTGCACCCACGCATGCGCACGCGCGACTGCCAATAATATCTCGATCGATCCCATGCAAAACGATCGCGCATATATATGCGTAATACGCGTCTCGACGTCGCCGAATAGACGCTGTGCACGTCTTGGCAATAGTAAAACGCGTAAAAAAAGAATGGAAGATATACGCGATAAAAAAGATAGGCTGACTTTATGATTGACCTTTATCACTGCCTCCGTCGTTATAGTGTACCCGGTATGGTCGAGAAAGAGATTTAACTGCTGCTGGGAATAAAAATATCGAGTTTATCGCGATAATAAACCCGGAAAACATTGACGCAGATTTTTGTCTAATTAAAGATCGATGGAAAAATAGTGAAAAATCGTTAAATAAATACCAAGAGGAACATCGTGCTTTATCCTCCGCGAATCACTCGTCACTACTGCCCTTAATACTTTACACACGTGTTATTTTGTGTCTATTCGACTCGATTTCCCAAAGTTTCTTAAGAGTATCGAATACTCGTGTTTTACGAAGTTATTTATACTTAATACATCTTTATGCGTCTCGCAAATTTTCATTTAGATTTTCTCATTTCCAGCAGAAAACTCTTTCACTTGCAAAATTATACTTCGCTGCCTCTCTCATTCAAAATTCCTCGGTCTGATACCATCTCGATTGCTCGTCTTTCACGCATTAGGTTAAACTTCCTTCTTCCACGCCTTAGAAACACTCGCTCGTCGATCTCAAACGCTCTTCGCATTTCCTGGGAACCGTAATTATTTTATTACATTCCCACAGCAAGTTCAACAGTACTGCAATGAATAGCAAAAGGAAAGTAGCGAAAAAGTAATCTACGCGACTCTTACGTAAAGCGTTAAGCTGGATCTGTTATTATCCGGATATAACGATCAGCTGAACCCATGCGTGCCCGTGGAAATATTCCAGGGGGCCCAGAAAGGCTCTGACATTTGCGCGACATTTGCATTTTTGAAAGTTCATCTCGCCAGTCCGCGCGTGTCCACCTTGACGAACCAATAAAATTCGCTCGGTATCGCGATACATATTAACCTTTCGAACGACCAGTCGACCGAGGAGGAGAGATCCCTCTGTTCGATAGCTGAAAATACATCCGCGCTCGAGCCTGACTGTGCTCCGCGTCGATGAATCTCGAAAGAGGTCTGGGATACCTGCGCGTGCCGGTAGCCAATGGTCCGTTGACAGGCCAGGCATTGACATTCGACGCGTTGCACCATGGAAATGCATGCGAACACGCTCCGAGAATTTACCATCTCGAGCAACTATCCCGAAGCTCGTTAATTTCGGTCGGTTGACGCCATTTTTCCAGCAAACATCGATGACAGATCGATCTTCGTTCGTTCTAACGCAGTATCCGCTCTGGGAAGTTGACGAAGATGGATGGACGAAAAGCGTCGAGGAAGAATCGAGCGTAGCTTTGGTCGTCGTCGATCGGGATTCGAAAATTCGTAATTGGCAATTGAAGCAAGCGATACTTGTATTTGACGAAGAAAAAGTGATCTAGGTAATAAGTACGACGGATGAGAACGGTAAACTCGAGTAGAAATTTAGATCCTGGGTCTAGGTTAATATTTGAATCGTTATTTTAAATGGTAGATTTTGTTTTTGGATATTAGGGTCTTTTTTGCAAGTTCTAGTTAGATATGCATGTTTTTAGACCGAATATTCTTATAGATTAGGACAACTGTACTGCTGCTTGTACAAGTCATTCTTACATACACACGCTTACACAACTCTATTATGACTCTTCTTCTGATACTTTCAAACTAGTCCTCTGTCATTCCTTTTTACACCCATTCTTTACGTTGCACACTCGTACTACACACTGTCAAGGGTCCAAAAATTCCACGTGGATTCTAGGGATCTGTTCGTTCTTCTCGCACTACCGATAGTCTCCTCGATAAACCCTCGTCGATATTGTGATATTTAACTCGACAATTAACTCAAAACAAATCTGAGATCCATATTTACTCCTGTTCAATCCTTTCGCGACTATCGCTAGTTATATTAGCGTATTACTTAAAATTATCCTTAAAATTAGCGTATTACTAGCGTACTTATAGTATTTAGTCACACCCTTGTCCCAGGGCATTTTAACACCCGCCAATTTGACGGGTCAGTTGCTCCAATTATACAATATTAATAGATTTAATCAACTTATATTAAGTTTGTTAATATCGTAATTGTTTTTAAATTAAACTCATAATTTTATCTTTCAAGAAAATACGTGGTTTTCTCTACCCGTAAATTTGATAGGTTTCCACAAAGATAGGTATTCAAAAACGTCCTTAAACCTAGTGTTAAAAACCTAATGGGTCCATTTTACCAATCGTAATCGCTATATACGAACGTAGAAGAAGAGCGAAAACGCGAGTTCCCGTTCTCACCGGTGGCACATCGACGCCCAGTTCCGGCGTCGCGAGAGGGTTTAATTAGAAGCATAAACGCGATTCGCTCGGTTTTCTATTTAATTTCCCCGAGACTCAAGGTTAACTCGATTCGGCGAAGATGCAGTTCCCTCGCGAGCCGAACTTAATTCCGTGCACGAGGCGGAACGCGTTAATTGTTCGTTCCGAGAAAAACGGCACGAACGCGGGAAGGCTACCGGGAATCCGAGCGTGCAGCAGGCGAAATCACTGAACGGTGGTGACCCGCGGCCACGGACATTCCGCGGCGAGCAGATTCCATGAAAAGTCAGACACGGAGAGCACGGCCAGCATCCGCGCGCGTGCATGCATATGCAGGGCGTGTCTGACGCGCCGCGACTATTCCACGTACCGAGGGGCCTGGTGAAAAATTATCGCCGCCTCGCGATCGCAACAATTCCCTAGGTGCACGCGCGCGCAGCACCTCGCACACGCCGGGGATTAACCTTGCCGGTCGCGTAACAGTCGTGATCGCCAGGCGACGCCGACTAACGTGATCGAACGTGAATCGACGCGAGAACACTGGGATCGTGACTTCTTTCCTCTAGGCAGGGATTGACAGTGGGAAAAAGACTGATACTGGCGTCGAAAAATGAGCTTAGTCGTGTACAGAAATCAGATCTCGGATGTCAGGTGCGAATAAATTGAGGTTTTTAGGATCAAGGTTCCGAGGAAGATCGTTTAGTCGCTTAAAAGTGTTCTTGATGGTAGATATGTACAGGGTGTCGATAAAGGTGGAGATTACGTGTTGCTGGGGTGATATAGATTTATATAAACTTATGATTTGACTATGCTGGATCACGTAATAGCGATTGGAAGGGATGTATTTCGTTCTGTGGTCTGTTAGTGAACTCTTCGGTAAGGCTACCTAGCAAACCTCTGCCTCAGACGAGGATGGCAGGTTTCAAATTTCGGTCCTCTTTGATTCTCTCTCTTTGGTAGTGATATAAGTTCGTATATATCGAAATTCGCCCTAGATATCCTCGCTATTACGCGTAAATGTCGTATTTTATAGCGAGAGAAATTTAGAGGGTTGTTGGCGTCACTGGTACTCCATATAAGAAATTACAAGATTATCGAGAGGATGGAAAGGCAAGGTATCGAATTTTCCATTGTCCTTGTGGTAAAGAAGGATAATGCAGTGAGAATTAAAATTATTGGTCTATAGCAGCATCGAGAGTAATATTAATCCTAGGATACATAGCGCGCGTAATTAATTACGTATTAGATGTGGTAAGGATGATCTAGGCCTTTAATTACCAACTACATAAATCAGTGTTTGAGTTAATCTATAGTTCGAAACGTAAAACGAGCATCGGGATGAGTAATGATTTGGAAAAGTAAGCACCAGATGGGAATTATTAGAGGAACGTTAGATCCTGTTAGAACTAATAGGACTTGCCTCTCCAGCGATGCATCACATATTAGAAATAAAGGTGACCGAAGATAGCGGTGGTCGTTAACTCCTGGACGCGCAATTTTCCCGATCACCTTCGTTTACCGACAGAACTTTCCACGATATGCCGCAATAGCTCAAACGAACCGTCCGCCTCTTTCGCAACGTCGTCAACGGACGCTCAGCATGTGGTCCACGCCGCTTTGATAACGCTTACGTAACATCTCTTAATTACCCTCGCTTCGATCTCCCGTATAAGCCGTGTCACGGTAACAGTCGTTAAAGAACTTGGCCGATTTCCACCCGAAACACGCCGTTCCTCAAAATTCAAATAACATAAGCGAATCTTCGAATCTTCGCATTTCCGACTGTTAAATCTCCAGTCTTCGAGTTCCAGCTTCCAAATTTAGAGGGCACTTATAAATTTAAATATCGTTATTAGATCTTCTGGTTCCTGTTCTTCGAATTCCAAAATTCTAATTAAAATTGTAAATTTTATTCTCGTTAACTCCAAATTTTCGAATATTCGAATCCACGAATATTCATCTAGGTAATATTCTAGCTAATACGGCGTCTTTCGGAATTCAAGTAATATCAGTGAGCCTTCGAGTCTTCGCATTTTCGACTGCTAAATTCCCAATTTTCGTGTTCTAGCTTCCAAATAAACAGCGTTCTTCTAAATTTAAATACTTCGAGTTTTCACATTTCTAATTACATCCCCAATCTTCGAGTTCCAACTTGTAACTTTAATCTCGTTGACCCCAAATTTTCGAATGTTCGAATCCACGAATATCCATCTTGGTATTATTCTAGCTAATACGGCGTCTTTCAAAATTTAAATACCTCAAAACTGAATCTTCGAGTTTATATATTTCAAACTGCTAAATTCCCAGTCTTCGAGTTCTACCTTTCAAATTTCTTCTAAATTTAATTTTATTGAATCTTGGAGTCTTCAGATTTTCCACTGCTAAATTCCCAGTATTCTGGTTGCAACTCCGAAATTTGTAGAATATTCGAATAGGTGGGAGTAGTTCTAGCTAGGAGATTGGAACATGGCGACACTTGGTCCCGGAAGACGGTCTCGGAATCTGGAGTATCAACGGAGAACTTTCACAGATTCGGCGATCGGAACGTAGGCCGATCAGACACAGAATGGCGCTCGTATGTGGAGCAAGTGCGGCGGATTAGACACACCCTGGGCGACGCGTGTGAGCGTGCACGCTAAATCCCGCGCGCTAACCCGCACGCTGAAAGGATCAGTCTGTTCGAGGGAGATCTCCGGTATGCAGGGCCCACACCTCCTCAGCATTGCACCCACAGGCTGACCTACACGCGAACGCGCAGCCAGGCGTGTTGTGCACCACGAGCCACGAGCTCTCGTATCCCGTTTCCATCGAAAGTTCACACTAATGGCATTTGCTGTACGCCCGTACCGACGTACGTCGGGATTATTACGATTTATTAGCTCACCTATCACGGCCCTGTTCGCGGTTCGGTATCGCGATGCGATTAGGGATTATTTCGGTTTCGCTGAATGAATCGAATCGAACTCCACGGAACGCGATTCGTTATCCTCGCGCGGACGAGGCCTGCTTCGTGGCTGCTTTAAATCCTCGGATCGTATCTTTCCTGCGTCGGTTTTGATGCTAGATTAGGTAAAAGGAGTTAGGGCGAAGGAGAATGCCAGTGGTATAGTTTACCTATAGATTTCTCAGAAGATTCGAGAAAATTTCCCCAATATTTATGTACGATTTTCGTAATTCTCTTAAATAATATTGCGACTTCTCGATGGAATACGATAACTTTATTAATACAATTACAGCAAAATGGATTAAAACTATGTACGCGTGTTTGCTTGATTCTCTATTCTTACAACTGACCGATTCTATATTAAAACTGACTTAACACTAAACCTACTATGGTCTAATTCAATAAAAATTCTGCGTTCAACGTTAGCATTTTAATCACTCGTCTTTGCGATATTTCTTCAAATATACGTATAGATAGTTTCACAATGTCTCCTATTATTCTGTTCTTTAAAGCTTCTACTTCTTTCTCATTCACCGGTCATTTGATCGTGGTAGGGTTAGTGTTAAAACTCGCAATTGAAAAACTGAACAGGAAATTACTAGAAACTGAGCTGACAACTGACTGTCTTTACCCTTACACTTCTACTTAAACCTTTCATTCTGTCTCCTTTCATACACAGGCTTTCTTTCTCGTTCACGCATCTCCCATGCTGGCCCTTGGGTGGGCCAGGTACTTCAGACACTCAGGACGCATACCTAAACTTTCACTCGTCCTATCATAACAGTCAGAGCCGTACTCGTCCCATTCGTACATTTATTCGAAGTATTCGTCAAGAACACGATGATAATTACTCGGATCCTAATGGGATACTCGTGTATAACCTCTGAACGTTGCCGCAAGTTCGACAGTGTCTGGTTCGAAGCGGATTATCGTAAAGTACGTGTACACAAACGGTAGATCCGTTTTATATTCAACGATAAACGCGATAGCCACGCGAGAATACTTATTCTACTTTCGAGTCACGATTTTCTCAACTCCGAGGAACTCCGGACAAGTCGGAGAAACGTCGAGGCCCGGCGCTGGAAAAGAATTTGAAACTCGCGTTACCGAGTGGAAGGAAGGAAAGAACGAAGCGATGGCGAGGCGAAAGAGAAACGAGAACGGATAGACGCGGGAAAATAGGGAAAAGGAGAGGGTTTGGATGGACTTTGGCTCGTGGTAGGCGGATCGTTCGCACCTCTGGCAGCGGAGGCCAAGTGGATTGTGGCGCTGGGTTAAAGGAAAGGAGTCAGGAGTGCACGTAGGAATTGGATCGCATTCCCCGCTCGACGAGGCATAAAACCGTTGAGATAATATTGCCAGATAGGTTATTTATTGATATCTCGGGCCCGGGCTGCCTCTTAGGCCGCACGATGCCGTGTTGTTGTTCTACGCCACGGTGTGCCATCACGGAAACCTTCCGCGAGAGATCGCATAATGCCCGATGCAGTCTTTGCATCTTTCTTCCTCCCTTTTGTGTTTCTGGACGAAAGCGGCACTCGTGTAACATCCTGCTACGGTGTACCGTTGATAGCCCTAAGAGATGCAAGCGAGATTCGTCTCGCTCCGACTTCGTCAGCCTTTCTTCGCTAGATTCACCATCGAGCCAGGGAAACTCCACTCCTGGCTTTTCACTCGCTCTTCCGCAAGACTCCACCAGATTTTAGTTAGTCACAGGGTGGTGCAGATTGCTTCTGTAATGATGACTTTTCCTCCCCAAAGGTACATCATGACTCAGTCAACTCACTAAGTCCGTATCTTTCCCTCCTGTATCATCCGAAATAAACCAAAGTCCATCGATAGCTCATCCTGACTAAACCCATAGTTTTCAAAACATACTCTTTCCCTATCATAGTCATATCTACTATTTTTATATATAACCCAACTATAATGCAAAATAAAGATTCTATTTCCAGCAGTTAAATCTTCAAGTGCTTCTATCTGGAACTACGCATAGTCCTCCGCGTTAGNTATAACCCAACTATAATGCAAAATAAAGATTCTATTTCCAGCAGTTAAATCTTCAAGTGCTTCTATCTGGAACTACGCATAGTCCTCCGCGTTAGTCAGCAAAATTCATTCTTTAACATTAAACCTACCACGGTCAAATGAGCGGTAAATAAAAAAAGTAGTAGAAACTTTAAAAAAATGAAGTAAAGGGAAATATTGAAAGATCGATTGTACGTACATTGAATAAAAAATCGCGAAGGTAAGTGGTTTGTGCTATAACGTTGAACGCGGAATTCGGAATGATAGTTTTAAAAACGATCGTTTATGCCACGGTAGCATTAGTGTTAAAGCCATAGTTAGAATTATCCTGTGACACTTTCGTGCGATTCGTATGTTAATCTCCGCGTTGTTTAAATTTTGCGATAGCAAGTGATCCGATTAGGGTCTGAAGTTAGATAATTCGGTTGAAGTCGATTTGAAATTGGTTTTGTGCAACTCGTAATCCAAATTCCGTGGTATCTAATTTTATATCGAATATCAAAGGGTCAGGTTTCTTGGTCAGGGATAGCATTCGTCACGATAATTGAACAGTGATGATAGTATAAAATAGATTCGACACGTGTCTTCTTTGATTTGTAACGTTTAAATCCGAATCTTTGAGAAACATTTATAGCAAGAAGTATAATTTATTACGTCAATCGTTTATCTAGATATAAAAATTAAAACATTTCACAGCTACGTCAATCGAATCTGTATCAACTGTATCAATTTTCGGAAATTTCGAATTTTTTACTTGCATCCTGTTAATCTCGTTCATTTTATACGTTATCTTTGAACTTCCCGCTGATGCTCGACAATAAGGAAGGAATTAACAAGATGTTACCTATTAGTCTGCTGTTCCTTAATAAATTCCTAAGTAGATAAACTCGTCGAATCGGCCTCACCTGCCTCGTGCTTCCTGCTTAAACAAGCACAAACGGAATCCGCGTAAATCTTTCGCGTTCTCGAATAACTGGAGAAGTAACGCGAATTTACAAGTCAGACTGGAGGGTTTATGAAAATTATGCGTATGGTTTACGAAACACTCGTGCTCCTTCGCCTGCTTCCTCGAGATGTCTTCCTTATTGACCGCGGATTCGTGGGACGTAATTAACTGCGGGCAAACATGAGAGCACGATAAAATAGATATTCGCCTGGTTTACGAGAATCGTGGTTTAATGGCTCGAAGTTGCCCGTGCAATTCGTCGTTAGAGACGTGTTAATCGCGCGTACTGCCACCCATAAACTCTCGGGCCGCTTTTGATATACGCCTAGCCATCGAGGGCGTCCCGAGCGGAATAAATTCGGTCGCGTGCATAAAGGATAGGTTATCAGTTTCCGAGCTTCCGACATTCTATGAAACGACCGTCTGCAACGGTATTTCGAAATTTCTTGGCCGTGCTTTATTTTCGAAAAATTAATTCCGACTCTCATTTCGGAGTACGAAGAGAAAGCGGACGAACTTCACAGAGAATTTATTTCGCTGTTTCAGAGCAAATTTGATTTATCCTCGACAGGGCTTGTCATTTGATCGTGCTTTATTTGGAAAAATTAATACAAACTCCCATTTTCGGAGTCTCTTCTATCCTCTACTTTCTCGATCTAGTCCGAAAGTTGAACCATTTTCAATAATTGCAGGTGATCACGAGCATTGACTTCGTATATCTAGCTTCGGAATATCCCTCATCTCCATTCTGTATTGTTTCACAACTTACGAAAGCTGTTTGCCTTTTATAAGCAATCTCAAGCCCAATGGTACCTGCGTTAGTGCTTTAAATTAAATTAAAATTAATTCAAGCAAAATGAAACGAGCAGCCAAATTTCCACCTTTAACCTAAATCTAAACAAGGAAGAACTTGAATCCATTTACTAGACCAAAAACACCCTCAGCAATGTTCTATGTACACCAAATTTACCCCCACTTCTCGTTCGCTTGATTCATCTCGTCCACCCATAGCCAAACTCGCAAGAGGAAGATGACGGGATCGTAGTGGCACCAGTATCGAAGAAAAAATCTCTCCCCGAGAGCCATGTGGAGCGTCTGAATCAGCTCCCATCTTATTTGGCGAGGCGACTCGCTACTCGTCGCGTCATTACGCTCCGTAACGGTAAAACGCGGCGCGCATCGGTAAGTTCGGCCGAGTTTGCGCGACGGATCGGCGTAAAAACGACTGAAAGGCGTGGAAAGCCGTCGGTGGACGCGCGTTGAATATGCAAATGCTGACGCGCGACGGTCGAGGACCGCTGAAAACGGAGTGAGAGGGCGTAGAACGGCGCAGAAATTGGAAAGCGCGGCGAGCGATCGCGCGGGCTCGCGCCGCGCGCTTCTACACGCTTGCGCGCGCTTCCACTCGCGCCGTAACAGCACCACGGAGATACGATCCCGCGTGAGAACAGATACATCGCGCCTACGTTGTACACCTACACCGAAGCCTACGTGGATGAAAGCGAGGAATTTTGCGCCGCCTTGCTGTCTTATAAGAGGCAGATCTCTATTTCGAGCTAGTCGGCCGAGTTTTCGTGCGGGCCGCACACTTTTCAACGAGGTGTGTAGTCCGTCTTGTAGTTGAGTAGATAGCGATGGGATTAGGAAAGCTTCGAGTATGATCCCGAGGTCTAAAGTGCTTGGTAACATAGTCTTGCTAAGTGGTAGGTTCTGAATGTCTAGACAAGGGATGGATCTTGGGAGTCTTAAAAATTTTGAGAATTCTGGCCTAGTCTTCGTTGTCTTGAAAATCTAGAGTCAACCTGACGTAGTTTTTCGTGTATCGAGGATCCTAGAAGTAATGTTTCATAGTCTTGGGTACCTTGGAAAATCCTATACTCGACCTAACATAGTCTTGAGTATCTCAGGGAATCCTCTTGTCGTTCTAACATAGTTTTTGATGTTTTGGAAAACTTTATAGTCCACCTGTTATAGGCTTGGGTGTTTTGAAGAACCTTCGAGTCGATCTGATATAGTCAATTTGATACAGTTTCAAGTGTCTTGGGAGTTTATAGTTAACTCGATATAGTCTTGGACGTTTCGTGGTCCTAGAACGGACCTGACATAGAAAGTGTGGAAATCCAATTGTAAATTATATACGTGATTTTAAAGAATAGGTTCGGTTGTGAAATATTAATATATATTAGTCGAAAGTACGTTTGGAAGCTAACAGAGAGCTGTTAGGTGTCTAATCGCTTGGCTATCAAGCGAGATTAAATGTAAAGCGACCGTTCATATGGATGAGATTCCATTGTGTTCTGCTGAGATTTACGGAGAAACCTTTGCGAGATTGCTAGAAATGAAGAAACGGGTTCGGAGCAGATGGCAATCGAGATTTGATTCGAGTTTCTTTGGAAAGTTTCACGTAGGTGGCGCATTAGAGTTCGGGAGACCGACTAATTTCTTCGCGATCCTAATTTCGATATGGTCTGCTTTCCAACCATTAAGCATTGCGCGCTGATAAATTTATAATTCGGATTGAAAACCCGATATTTCCAAGCCTTTGATACTTTTAACGCGTTATACAATTCGTTACTTAGCACGCGATAATATTCAATAATGCAATGCCATTTTATTTCCATTACGAATTATTATATAATTGCGCCTGTAAACGATAGTGGGCATCTAGGCTAATGAACCTATAATTACAATTACACACTTTGAACGGACCGGTGTACTTAGACGCAGTAGTCGGCCGTACAGGATGTCGACGACACCATTAGGAGTCGTTTCCGGACGTTCGCTATCCCAGACAGTACATTTCCCTCGTATTTAAATTTCAAGGAGGAAACACCCAAAGACGGACGTATAAAATATACCTAACGACGACACAATCGGACAAAATAATTATTTCCTTCGACTACAATTTTCCTAAACCAGTGCTTCCCAACCTTCTCAGAATCACACCTAATCTCCAACCCTTAACACTAGATTTACGGAACCCGTCAATTTGACGGGTGAGTTGCTCCAATTATACAATATTAATAGATTTAATCAATTTATATTAAATTTGTTAATATCATAATCGTTTTTAAATTAAACTCACTGTCTTATTTTTTAAGAAAATACGTAGTTTTCTTTACCCGTAAATCTGACGGGTCTCCATAAAGATAAGTATTCAAAAACGTCCGTAAATCTAGTATTAAACACTGTTTTCCCACGACATACTACGTCCCTACCTTCCCCATATATTACCTACCTCAAACGATATTTATGTACCGATATTTATAAACTATTTTTCTGTACCCAATTATTTATTCCACACATTTCACGATTTCCCTATAAAACAGAATCATCCAATTTCACCCTTCTATAAAGCACACGACCATTTAACACTAGAACTACGGATCTGTAATATATACCTAATTACAGTGCATGCAATTGGTATTAATTAACACGATGTAATGAAAATAAAAGAGCATATGTAATCGTGACACTAATTTAACACATTGCGTACGGCGTTCTGCTTTTCTATATTAATATTTTTAAGTATGAAGCTATTTCCTTACAAATTAAAACTTTGTTACTTCGATAACGTAGGCAGAAAATCTATTTTTAATTTCTTAAATCATCGATTGAATCGTCGTCCGGCCACAACGTCTCGTCACCCGTACGCAGTGTGTTAACCCATTGACTGCCATGCAAATTTAGCTCGTCTTGCCACGGTTTTATTTTAAAGAAAACATGAAGTTATGATCTAATTGTCTAAGTTATAATTATAACAGTTTTAATAATAATTTTAATAATAAAAATTGATAATCAATATGTTCTCTAAACTCTATACATTTTTCGGTCATCCTTTCTAATAATTCCTAACTCAAATAGCCATGAGTAGCCAATCTTTTGGTACAGACGCTTATTACAAGATATCTCGTAGTTGGCAGTCAATGGGTTAATAAAATATCGATATAAGTTTTACATATTTACAACAATCGCGAAAATAAAATGTTCGAAACGAGTCATTTTACCTCTCATCGTAGTTCTGGCGTTAAACTTTCCTGAACTCAATAACATTCGGACCTCTGAAATCCTTGAACTCTAAATTCGCGTACGTATATATGTAAATGGCGAGCAGTTTACCGTTATCAGGAGCATATCTGCAGTGCTCGGCGGGCAAGTTAAATTACATAAGCCGGAGCGAAAAACAAACCGATACGATTTCGACGAGGTCTCGTCCATCGCGAGGCCGCGGGTCGGTAAATTACGCGGGAGAAGGATTACGAGAAATGCAGCTGGAAGGGACAGAGCGGAGGTTTCCCTCCGCGGGGCGTACGCAACACGGTCCCATGCTGATCGCCGCGCCGGTTAGGAGCAATTAATTACGGCAACGAGCGATTAATGATCCGAAACCCTCGTCCGAGCGAGCTGCCAGGGAAAAACTGCTCGAGCGAGCGAGCGTCGGCCGATCGGCGAGGCCGCTTTCGCGAGCGGATTTTTCGCGCGAACGCCTCCGCGCGTGTGAACATCTTTATCCTACACGATCCGCTTCGCGGATTTGGAGGAACCGCGTCTAACGCGACTGTAAATTTCCCGAACGGTTCAATCTCGTGTCTCTAGTCGCGGAGTGGTAGTTTTAGGGTACCATTTCCAATGGAACTTTCCAGCGAGGTGTACTATTTTCTGATTAATGGTGCTAATGCATCGTTAACTTTCTACAAGTCGTAGGCCATACACATTTGCATTCGCCAGGCTTAGAAATCGAAGCTATAATTCTGCGTCGAACGATGTTTCTAATTACTGAATCATGCGGCCTAATTTCATGTATAAAATGTCGAATTAAAACGTGTATTCCGTGTTGTTGCTGTCTTTGTAATTTAAAAATCGAATATTTTTTCTTTGTTCTGTAGGGTTAGATAGGACATCATTCGTTTCTAATTTTAACGAGAAATTTAGAAATAGGTTTTTGAATATAAAACATCGAATAAAAACTTTAAGAAAATTCGTAAATTAATAAAGTTTATATTATTTATATACGTTAACTGCATATTCTACCTTCTTGTTCTCGCTCATCAGCTGTGTTAGGTTATCAGTTTGTGTTCTCAGGGAAGCTAACAGCTCTGGACCAAATCGTGTCGAATAAAAATGTCGAATCAAATCGTAAGTTACTACAATTTAAATGACGTAAATATTTTCTTCGTTTCGTTCATCAACTATCGTTTGTGTTACGTATATTTACGTGGTTCAGGAAAGCTAACTGATTGGACAGTTCTCTACCAAATCATGCTGTCTTTATAATTTAAAAAAAATCGTAAATTAATACGATTTAAATGATTTACATATTTTTCTAGTTTCTCTCATCAGTTTTCGTTAATATCAGGTGGGTACTCGTGTATTAAATCATTTGTTTCGATGAACGATCTTGCCCCTCGTTTATTAGTATCCAGGAAAGTCCATTATAAACCAAATTTATCGAGGCCTCGAATTTTGTAAAGTTAGATCACCAAAGTACTCGCACGAGACCTGACTTCATAAGAATCTCCACCTCGTGCTTCGCGGACTGGATCCATTCGACAAACGAGCGACTCAATTAACGAACAACAAGCACGCGAATTGTCTCCGCGAAACAATGGAATCTGGAAAAATATCTCCGCGAGATAGCAGGTGCCTAGAGGATTGAAAGAAACTCCGTGTATGCACGGTGTTTGGCTCGCAGACTGTACGTGGCTGAGAAACCGCGATACATGTAGCTCACAGCGAACGAGAGCCGACAAATCAAAGCGTTAGAATCGACGACCGAGGAGAGAAACGCGTAACCTCGGCTCTCCAGCGCGATTCATTAACGTCTGTAAAATTGGCACGAGCGTGTCGCGCTTCTCGGAGGAAAGGAGGATTATGGGGCAAACGGGGACGAGATGGAGAGGCATTCATAAAAGGCACGATCGATATTGGCCCCGTATATAATTGACCCTAGCCAGAGATGGATCGCAAGCGCCGGCCACGAAGAAAGGAGCAATTAAGCGCGCCGCGTAACACACTTTCCGAATACGGTGCCGAAGGCCTCGTGCTCGGAATTGTTTACGCGACGCTAGCCACCGCAAGGTTTCTGCCCATCGTGAGCCTGGTTGCATCAATGGACAGGCATTTTATTTAGCCCGAGCGACGGAGGCGGCGAGGTCAGGACGAGTCGAGTTGGGAAACCTCGCTTGCTCCGTATCTCGCTCTCAAGTGAGAATTCAAATCGCTACTTCAAATTTTCTCTTCTTTCCTATTTCCCGTTGCATGAAATCCATGTAGAAGTTGATAGGTAACCTCTGATTTAGCTAGCTGCAACATTTTTTCGAGTTTTACACCTGGTCCTGGCTTTGGTTGCGTTGTAAAACAGATCGAATAGAACAGAATACGGAATGAGAATTCTGACGGTATCATCCCTTAAGAATTCGTTTGCTTCGACAGCAGGTGATCGTGAGATCAGTGTAAGAGTAGATAGGTAACCTCTGATTCAGCTGGGTGTAACGTTGGTCCGACTTTTACACCTGGTCTTGACTTTGGTTGCGTTGTAAAATATAGATCAAATAGAACAGAATACGGAATGAGAATTCTGACGGTATCATCCCTTGAGAATTCGTTTGCTTCAGTATCGAGTGATCGTGAGATCAGTGTCAGGATATATAGATGATCTCTGATAGTGCTAGGTGCAACGTTGGTCTGAGTTTTACACCTGGTCTTGGCTTTGGTTACATTGGAAAGCAGATCGAATAGAACAGAATAGAGAATGAGAATTCTGACGATATCATCCCTTGAGAATTCGCATGCTTCAGCAGCAAGTGATCGTGAAATCGATGTAAGAGTACATAGGTAACCTTAATTTAGCTAGGTGCAACGTTGGTCCGAGTTTTACACCTGATCTTAACTTTGGTTGCGTTGCAAAATATAGATCGAATAGAACAGAATACGGAATGAGAATTCTGACGGTATCACCCCTTAAGAATTCGTTTGCTTCGACAGCAGGTGATCGTGAGATCAGTGTAAGAGTATATAGGTAACCTCTGATTCAACAAGGTGCAACATTGGTCCGAGTTTTACACCTGGTCTTGGCTTTAGTTGCGTTGTAAAATAGATCGAATAGAACAGAATAGAGAATGAGAATTCTGACGGTATCATCCCTTGAGAATTCATTTGCTTCGACAGCAAGTGATCGTGAAATCGATGTAAGAGTAGATAGGTAACCTCTAATTCAGCTAAGTACAACATTGGTCCGAGTTTTACACCTGGTCTTGACTTTGATTGCGTTGTAAAATAGATCAAATAGAACAGAATAAGGAATGAGAATTCTGACGGTACCATCCCTTGAGAATTCGTTTGCTTCAGTATCGAGTGATCGTGAGATCAGTGTCAGGATATATAGATGACTTCTGATAGTGCTAGGTGCAACGGTGGTCCAAGTTTTACACCTGGACGTCTTAGTTTTTGGTGTTTTGTCACCAGACTTTAACTTGCGTTTGAAAATAGGCCAAATAGAATAGAATAGATAGAGAATGAGAATCTTGACACTGTCATCGCGTGAGAATTCGTTTGCTTCAACAGCGAGTGATCGTGAGATCTGTATAAGAGCGTATAGATGATCTCTGATGGAGCTAGGTGCGACGATGATCTAAATCGTTACACAATCGCAAGACCCAACCTTGCATTTGCGAAGTGAATACAGTGAATTTCGATGAATAGATAAGAAAATTATTGGTGTATTATTTTCGAATTTCTTGCTCAGAATCCTCGTCCTATTTCCTTGACAATGAAAGGACTCGGGTACCGTTAGCGAGCACTTGTGTCTTTCCGCCAAGATTCACGAGCTGATAGCGTTGATGTAGGTTATCGAAAAAACTCCGACATGGCCTCTTCCTCTCGTGGTACGGTATTAATTATTCGACTGTCGTATCAGACGCGCGTGATTGACATCGATTCGCTCGGAGCCGTGTCACTTGCGAATGATTGACAGGGCTAATTTCGCGTCTATCGAGCCAGGTGGTCCGCGTACAAATGATCTTTTTCTCCGTCGGTTAATTATATCTCCTCTATCGAATTGGCCGTGGCAAAAAGGAAAAAGGCCTCGCGGATATTAGCATATCTGGGAATTTTTTTGTAATATCTAGAGGTAGATATACAACGTTGGATAAACGGCTGCTTCCCACGGCGCAGTGGCCAGGCTGGAAGCAAAAGGAAGGAACTGGACTGGTCTAAAGATCCAACGGGATAATTTCAAGAACCATTGAGCTAGTCTGATTCAATGAAAATAACACGAGGCAATCGATGATACGGGGCCCATTGAGTACCGCGTGCAATTACGATAATCAGCGTCGCCATTGCGCGCGCATCTTGGGCCGATTATCGTGATTAGTATCGATGCAGCGGACGATCGGGACGATAGGATTACCGTAGCGAATGACTATCTATCTTCCACGATACCAAGTTTGTCAGTCCACCTGAAGTCGAGAAGGTCGGGACGACTGGTTATGTAATTAGCCGAGAGAACGTTGTCAGGAGAACGCCGTGCTATCGTGTGGGTGGTCCACGAGCAGCTCTGGCAAACGGTGGCACAATACCAGTCGTATACATTACATGTCGATACTGCGATCGACGGTAACCTATTACTCACCGGTTCCCCGCATGCCTGCTGCCTGTATTTTCCGTCTAGCATTCTGTACATGCCGTATAACGCATGCAAAAAGATCCCCTTGGATAAAGTATCAGGGAGAAACCGAAACAAAGGAAACACGTTTCGAATCTATTCCTGCTTTGTTCTAACGTTTAAAATATCGCGGCGAGGTGTCAGGCCGAGATAATTGCCGGAGATAAGCTTGAAACATCGATTGTGACGGCTCAGACACTCTGGGGGCAGGTTAGGAAAGTTTCGAGGGTATTGGCAAACGTTACATTACGTTATTTATCACTGTTGCTAGGAAGGTGGACGTAATTTAATCTCGCGGGGTGGATTAATCGTTTGACAGCTTCGTAGACCTGAAAATCTGGTACGATATTCCTTGCGACGTAAATATGTCAGGAATCTAGAATTAATCCTTAGAACTTCAAAATTTCAGAGCTCTCAAAGACTCCGAGATTCTTAGAGACAACGATTAGCACGTCAGGGACCTTGGGTTGACGCGAATTCTTAGTCTTCTGAAATTTCAGGGACTCTCAAAGACACTGAGATCTTGCAGAATCCGCGACAAGATCCTAAGCTCTCAGAATTCCTCGGAAACAATTATTATCACTCGGTAGACATGCGTCTTTCTCGAATACTTCCTCGAAAATAATCGACGAGTAAGTCGACGAGTCCTCTACTCTCCGACAGTGATTATCGCTCTAAGTATCTTTGGTTACCACGGATTCTTAGTCGTCCAAAATTTCAGAGACCCTCAAAGACACCGAGATCTTGCTGTGTTCCGAGCTCTCGGATAACGATTATCACACCGATTCTCAGTCTTCGAAAATTTCAGAGCTCCTCGACGAGACCCCGAGACTCTCTTCCTCGAATATTTCCTCGAGGACAATCGACGAGCAATTTAAGATAGCGCAATCGAGACGACTCAGCCTGTATAACAAATTCCCGATAATGTTATACCCCCTGCTACTCGCGAATCCGTTCGAATCCGCGGCGCGGCTGCGGTTTATCGAGGAATAATCCTTATCAACGACAAACGCATTCGTTAAGTTTATCTCTCGCGGCTCGGCGACCTTGCGGCGCTATCTGCACCTATGCGAAACGCATCGAATTCTCGCACGTCCATGGCAACTGGTGCTCGTTGACTCGCGTTTTTCTTCGACCTCGACTCGCCAGTTTCGCAGAAGAGATTGCCCGCGTATTTTGCATACTTCTGACCACGCTATCGATTATAACGATCAGCTGCTTAAAGCTTGTCCCGCGGCAAGGTCGCCGCCGACTTATCCGCCCGGCGACTAGCCGTGAGTTTATTAACTCGCGCCGCTGTTTCGCCGCGCACTTTGTTACCCCGGCTGACAACGTAATCTCGGTACATGTTCGTTCGTTTCGCGATCGGTAGCCCCGCAAATAGATCGCTTATGTCGCTCGCCCGACAACGCTTTACACCGATCGTTGCCGGACGATCCGGCCCTCCTCCTATCGATCGCTACCAACTTTATGGATCGCTAATAAGCCTCGGTAACGAGCCTCACAGGCGGCAAGTCCTCTTTCCTTTTACGATACAGGATATGGGTCAGAGGATTCGTCGAGATTGATATTTTTATCGTAATAGGTAATAGCAATTGGTTTTTCATCCCTTGCCATACGAGTCTGGCTCGTGACGAGAATTTTCAGCCCAACCAAATGTCACGAGTCTAACTCGTAATAGACGCTTCGAACCAAACATAAATATTACGAATCGAAGTCGTGGTTTTAACCTCTCAGGCAGGGCTGAATTTTACGCGGGACTGTTTCTGTGTACAGCAGAGTTCAACGCAAATTACGCGTAAATGATACAGCACTGCAATGTGTGGCGGATAATGCTGTTCTTTACTCGAGTATATTGGAATGAAGTGTTTGGTGATTAACCCTTTTAGCACCGAACGAAAGAAGCGTACTTAAGCGAAGAATACCGGGCCGAATCGGCGAATTTACAGAGGTTTGCGAAAATGATCATAAGAACGAAAGTAGAAGTGATATTTATAAAATTTAAAAAGCAGCATATTGCGAAATAAACGGGGAATGAAACGCCGCCAATTCTGTCTCGATATTTATTGAAAATCATATGAATAACATAAATATAAGGCATCATGAAAATCGTACAAAGTGATTTCTCTTTTTCAAATCGTAATTGCATATAAAAAAAACACCGTTTGGTCATAGCTTTATATATATCAGATAGTATGATGTATTGGCATTGCATTTTGCAATCATTTGCAATGAAAATGTTGGTGTCGGATAGCAAAACGAAAGGATAACGCTATGATGCACGGCAAGCGTCAGATAGATCTACTACACATGTAGATCATGCAGCTGGTAATCCGTCACTAAAAAAAATATCACTCGGCACTAATCAGCATAAAATATAAATTTTTTCACTCGTGTTGCATCGAATATGAACCATTTTAACATTTTATAAACTTATTTTGAAACGCATACCTCTTGTGATGAGTATAATAAGGCTCTAACGAAGGCGCAACGATATATCGTCGTTGGTATTTTTGGCAAGAGCACCGATATATCGTCGTTCGGTGCTAAAAGGGTTAAATTATAATTTTTCTTAAAGATATGATACACGCATTATAACTTTAACAATTTACTTTAATAATTAATAATACAATTCAGTATGGACATCCGCGAAAGCCATTATCGTGGCGCATAGTGCTTAAGAGATTAATCTCGAGCCAAGTATGAATATCTCGAATGTGGTCTTTTGTCTCAATGTGGACCATGTGGTATCTAAGAGATAGTCCCGTCACTCTAATCTCTGCCGCTTGGCTCCTTTCCCCGCCATTAGGCCCGAATTCTCCGAGTTAAATGATACGCAAAGGGTTAAGAGGCGTAACTGAGATGGTACGAAGGAACACGGGTCGAAGATTTGTCTCTGAGATTTATTTCACACTGCGAGTCTCTTAAACACTTAGGGATTTTCCCTTTTCGAAGCTCTTCGCTTCCGATTTACATAGATTTATGGCGGTCTTGTCGTCAACGGTCGATGAGGCCTATTCCACGATAATTCATGGGGTATTTTCTTACAGGTAACCCTTTCGTTACTATGGGTGGACTATAGTCACCAAAATAGTGCCAATGATTGCGACAAGTTCTGCTTAGCTCTCTTCGCAAAGAATTGCAAACAATATTGCGATGGTTGGTTTCTTCTTTCTTTCTTTTCTTCAAAAAAATTGATCCCGAATATTAAAGACTTCGTTCATGTAACGTTACTCCACCTTTGACTCCGCAGCGAAAGGGTTAAATAGCAAGTGTTTCAAGAAAGTCTAGGGATCTCTCTCTCTCTCTCTCGAAAATTCTGACACTCACTTCGAGCTCTGACTCGCGCACTCTCGCTCACCTCTGAACTCTGACTCCCAGTGACCGATGTACGGGTTTTCACCGACCGTTTGTGCTTTCTATGTATACTTCATCAGATACGGGTATTCCGGTGGAAAAATATCCCGGAAAGTGGATTTCCATTGTCCGCTTTGTTCCGCGAGGAACGGTGGCGATTGGTTGGTCGATTAGCCAATATCGTGGCTCGGATATTTTCAGTTTATGTAGCCATTGTGCATTGGACAGTTGGCGTGGTTTAGAATTCGTTCCGCGTCGTGCCGTATCAAATGGACTGGCTGACTTTTGAAAAAAGAAAAATCCCCCAATGATCGGTTCACGCTTTCCAAAGATCACGCTGGTAACGCGGTTCGTGGAACTGTCACCGGGGCCCCATAAGATCGCAAAGATACAGTGCAGACCGTTTTGTTCCGTACACGTTAAGTGTGTTACACGTAGATTATGCTCGCGCATGTTTGACTGAACATAATCGTCTCCTTCTCCGTTGCGCGACCCACTTCGCAAGGTCGTGGGATCAAGTATCCAGGAGACTAGCAACCTGCCTGTTGTTCAGCTGTATTCCCGGACAGATCTACGCGGGCCCCTTGCCCCCGCAAACTTTACGAACTTGGACGTTACCTTTGCCATCGCGGCGAGAGAGGAATTCAAACGGAACTTATCGACGCTTCGGCCCGCCGGATGGTTGATTTACCTAATTTGTCGGGGAGCTTTATAACGAGCGGAATTGCGCTGGGATTCTCTCGCTATTTACGCGGGGTACGTTCTAGCATTGCATGAAACTGAAACGCTTCTCTTCGTTGGCGAAAATGACAATAAACGAAGTTCAAGCTAGGGAAACGCTTCGTCCCCACTCCTTCGGCTTCGACTTAGGTAGATCTTCGCAAATCTTCCAGAATCGATGGACCCCTATGTAATATAGGATTTTGCTGCTGTACGAGCCTAAACTTTGGGTAGGAATATTGAGTGGACAATGGAAACGAAGTCCTTTTAATAAATAACAGTGGTTTATTGAAAATAGTAGCTAATCGCTTATTAACAACTAACACTCACGATCGAACACTCGCACACTGATTCTTGAACACTGATAACAGAACATTGAATACTGAATACTGAATACTGACTCACTTATATCCTATCACCCTTATTTGAACCTTGCACGCCGTTTCCTTTCATACTCATGCTCTCCTCTTCAATCATACTTTTGTCACGTACCCTAAACATTTCTAGATTCTTCCTTCTTCAATCATGCTTTTCTCCTGTATCCTAAACATCGGTCTCCGTCATCTATCCGCGCGCATTTGAAATTGAGATCACACACTCATTCTCTCAGCCATCGCTCCCGTTATAATTTGTTTGAGTGAATGTTTACATGCAGGTGTCGTTAATGATCTATATCGTATTAACGACTCCCAATATATCAGCCCGCTCAACATTCTCACGGTAATCTAAGACAAATTAGGCTGAGTACCGACTCGTCACGTCCAGGTGAGAGTCGAAGACTGGTTGTGCTTCTTCCGAGGTTCCGAAGCTTTTCCGTTTTCTAGTCTCCTCGCGGTAGTAAAATAGACATCGAGTGGAGAACCCAATCTCTCAGTCCACTTCTACTATTTCTTAATACTCCATGCGTCCATCTTCCTGGATATTCCGTGAAATCGAGATCCATCTAACCCGAAAAGTCAAGATGCCGTGCTGCCATCTCATCGTATCCCTATCGGACGCCCCCTGTCGCAGCAGCGCATAGCGTCGAGCGCTGCGTGCGCACAAGGACGCCGCTGAGGACCACTCGAACGGGACAAGTACGGTTATTGCGCCACTTGTCGTTCTCCATATTGGAAGTGGACTGAATAACTTTCAGGAGCGGATTGCGAAAGGCAAACAATCGGGCCGCGGCGAGAGACGAAGCCACTCGGCTCGGCAAGGTGTCCGTGTGCAGAGGGAAAATATGGCGAAGTCGGTGTTTGCGCGAGGAAAATAAACGCTCCACCAGCGGTTATCACGGGCTGCCTTGGTTTCCGAGCGGGAACAATGGCCCGGTGAATTGATCGTTGCGCGCCGGATCGATCGTTATCGAAATTCGAGGCCGATCGGTCGGAGGAGGGAAAAAATGATCGGTCAAGCTCGAATTCGCGGTGCAACCTGTTTGCACGGGCGGCTAGCTACGGGATAGAAAGGCAACGCTCGGATCCGCTGGTTGAAACAGCTCCTTCGGGTTTGCCAGCCGTGGCAGAGGGGGGAAATTATGGCAGCGCTAAAAAACGGCGGGATAAGGCCGCGATTATGAATGCGGCGGTTCACGCGGAATGCGCGGGATTGTGGAGCACGGGTCTAAACCGTGGCACAGCCTAGCTTTCTCAGGCTTTTGTTTCGCGACACGCTCACGCGGCCCGGAATACAGTGGGCGTTCTGCGATACGTGCGACCGGGGTAATTAGGAACTAGGGCCCGTCTGTGCCGGAGGTGCGATGACTTTAACCTCGGATTAAGTGTTACTTGCAACCCGCGAGATTGCCTTCCCGAGAATCCCACTAATCGAGTAAACCATTTAATTCCCCTCCTTCTTCCGGTGAATGAAAATTCAGTGAAACAGATTTTTTAGATTTCGTTACCAGTTACCTCTGTGCCTCGCAGACATTCGGATCACTTGGAACCCACTAAGCTTTTGTAAGAATCTAGGAGAGTCTTCGCGAATCTGTGAAATACACGAAGACGCGAGATGGATGGCAGTGAAAACCGGAACATCGAATCAAACTCTAATCATTCTCTGTATCATAGCGAAATAAGAAACTAGGAAACTTCGTTTAAGCTAGGAGATTTTTCCTATCATTCCCAAAGAACGTCGGCGCGATATAAACGGCTCGTAATCTCCAGAAGGTGCGAAGAATTTATCGAAAATTGAGAAATAAATAGGATATTCGTCGGATGAATTTACACACGGGAAGAGTGCAAACGAGCTCGTGAAAATGGCCGCGTCGCGCGGGTATCGCGTCGAATTCCTCTCGGATATCCTTCTAACTCTGCCGGAGAGGAGGGCCGTGATGCTATAATAGAATCAGCCTGTACATACCAGGCAGCAGAACCAGTCTCCAACTCCGCGGATAATCCAATAAAGAGTTTAAAATCGGCATCCTCGAACCGTTTGTCGGCGGTTCGAGGGCAGTCGGAACGATTACGCACGCGACAATCGCAGAAACAAGAAGAATTAACCAGGCAGATTGAAATGGAACCTCCGCGAAGGGCAATTAAGCTTTTCTCTTTGCGTCGTTGCCCGATTACCATAACCAGAACGTCTCGCGGCCCCGCTCTCTCGCGCTCGCTCGCTCGCTCGCTCACTCGCGCGCGAGTATCATTATGATACGTGGAAGCCTCGCGACGATATTTCCTCGGCCCTGATCGGTAGCATTAGAAACAGTTGATCAGCGTTTTCCAACGCGAGGCTGCCTGTTTTTCAGCTTCGGTGATTCGCAAATTGCAACACTGCTCCCTACTGATTCCCTCTATCTCGCGTGTTTCTCTTTGTGGAAAGGTAACGAGCAATTATTTGCATAGTAGCTACGATTCGAACGGAACAGCTCAAAGGCTGCTGGGCGTACAGCCTGCTAACTCGAGTAACGTATTACCCGATATTGTCGTTAATCCTCCATAACGGCATGCAGCCTGGAAATTAGATAGCCGAGTGCCTGCGTTTCTTCATCCTCGTTCCGCTTATCTGCCAGCATAGTACAGGAAAGTAACCAAACTCGGGCCTCTCTGTGTTGAAACCCTGATTTATTTTGTTAAGTGTACTCGGTGATTTTGTTAAGTACGGCGAACGGGGTGATGGCGATAAGCAAAAGTAGCCTCACAAGGCTCGTTCCCCTCGCAGCATCGGCCTGACACCAGTCTTATCCCACGTTCCTCTGATAATTAGTGTGCGATTTTGCTGCTGGACGAGCCCAAACTTTCGGTAGGAATGTTGGGTGGACAACGGGAACGAAGTCTCTTTTACATAATAAAAATCGTTTATTCAAAATAATAGCTGATCTCTTCTTAATACCTAACACTCGACTACTGACTAATCTTAACTGACTCGCTAGTGACACTGACGACTCTTGATGACTTCTCGATCGCTCGTATTTTGTCATCCTTATTTAGTCCTTTGCACCCGAGAGTGCCATAACTAAAACACGAATAAGCGACAATAACGCGAAATATCAAAATGAACTAATTCTGCTCATTCCAAACGTAAACGTATAATTTTCTTTGCATATTTTGACATAAAAGGTGGTATCACCTAGCTTATAGAAACATAAGAAAAGCTGCTTCACAGCAAAGTCTTCGAGTACAAAGGGTTAAACCTTGCCCGCCATCTTCTTTCAGTCTCAAGCTCTCTTTTTCAATCATGTTCTTCTCATGTATTTTAAACATTCGACACTTCCTGTACACGGTCTCTTTCGTTTAACAGTATGCACTTTAAATTAAGCTCACAGACCCATTGGCTCTGCAGTCGCTCTCAATATATCAGCCCGCTCGCCATTTCCACATTATTGCGCTATAATTATTGCAAAATGGTACCCATTAAGCTCTACCGTTAAATCGTTATTATAGCGACACTCTGGACTATGACAGCGATCCCTAGCAGTTTGAGCCGCAAACTCTGGTGCCGTGATGAGTAGCTATAATCGATTAAGACCTTTTCTCTCTGGCGAACAAACAAAATTCCGGTTGTAGAGGGCTAATGGCGGCCGATCTGTTGGAAACTGTTCCCGGTATCGATCGTCGGATCCTCGCCGCTGAAAGGACGTGTTATTACCACAGTGTTGCGTTCCTGGCCAGGAGGATTTCGTTCGAATTCCGTTGCGTGCCTCTCGAAAGTAATCGTAAATGTACGTCCTCGGCCGAGGCAGCCCTGCCTCCCCTTGTTGATACGTCTAGGGAAATTGCACCGCTCGAGATGCCGCTCCTTTCATCCCGACGTCCTTTCCTTTGCCGACCGTGCAAATAGAGAGAGGCTACATTGAAAACGGAATGGTACTAATGCATGAGCCGAGTTTACATTCCGGATATTCGGTTTTAGTGCCTTATTCCTCTTTTATTCCACTCTTTCATTACAGCTTCGCCTTCCCCTCTCTCCCTCTTAATTGTCTCGGGAGCAGACATTGAAGCGAAGCGAACTGGAATTCGATGTTGAGTTACGAGTGGATGTTTGGATATTTTTCCAGCCAGTCCTCCCGTCTTTTTTCTCCCTAGCCTCTCCGAGGGTCTTCGCAGAACTGGTCGGAAAGAGAGTCCAAGGCTACGAGTTCGCCGATAAGTGGATCTTAGGGGTATTTTTAAGCGTCTCCCGATCGACTGACTCGTTCTACTGCCGCTGGCTTTCGTCATTCCATTCTTTTGGGAATATTCAAGACTGGTCGAACAGCCTGATCGACAGGCTGGATTTTATCGCAAATAATTTCAACGCCGGAACGAGATATCGTTGTTTCTGCCTACGTAATAAGGTATTTGTCCCAGTTTCCAAGTAAAATACGTTTCACGCGTAGTTCGGCCAGCTCGAAGAATGTCGCTAGTCGGCTCGATATTGGATACGATATTTTTCCTTGCGGTTAGGGCAAAATAGGAGGTAGAAGAGAGGATCGTCTAGGCAGGGAACGATTCCAGTTTCGAAAACGATACCTGGCAAATATTCGCAGCAGTTGGCCTCGCGTGTTTTATTTCGATTACGGCGCGCTCGATCCTAATCGAACGAAAGGAACTTTCGGAAAAGCGATTTTCCCGCGCGTTGCGCAAACGATCGCGCAGTGGCATCGTCCTCGCGACTCGATTCCGTGATTTCACTTTTCCCGCTGTTACCGGCGGTCGATCAAAGTGCGCGTGACGTTGCGCAACGTTATTGTGCAAATACGGCGCGCTTTATTAAATTCATCGACGAGCAACATGTCGAAACGGCCGTGGATCCAGTGGAACGAAGCTTGTATTTTCCAGCTGCGCGCAATCGGCAAATTGCCCACCCATTCCTCTCTACGTGGCCATTATCGCGCACAGGTACCCGTGGCAGTTCCACGATTTTCAGCAACCTGGATATTACTTTGTCCCTCGATCACTGTGTTCTTCGCGGCAGTTTATCCTTGTAACGTCGTTTCATTGATTTCCTCGCGGTGATCGCGGCGAGAAGTCGGTCATTCCAAGCTGCATCCAAGTACGCGGTTGACCGACCATTATCCAGAGATTCGAGCTGGAATTATGACAGTTATTAGCACGCGAATAGGTCGGGAAAGACACGGGAGATTTTAACGAATCAGGATCGATGGAGAAAATACTCAACCAGGTTTTCCGGCTATAAACTCTAACGAACCTCTAACATTTATTCTCCAAGGTGGTATCGAATCACGGTCTCGTTTAATAAATTAGGTTGGAGAAGATGATAGAAAAAGTGGAACGATTTTCAGCCGCGTTTCCATCTCGACAGAGATCAACGCGTCCAGCTTGCCAGGAGTTTTTCCTCTTCCTCGTTCAATTACTCCAACTAGACGGTACTCGCGCGTTTCCTGCTGCTTATTACAATAGTATGCAAACACGATAGCTCGTTAGGTCCGGTCGCAGCTGGCCAGCGATCCCTGCAACCGCGTTTCCTCTTTCGCCTAATAATAATATCTCGGTTCTTTTTGTTCCTGCGCACCGTCACCTCGCTCCGGTCCCATCTCAGGGCCTGACACTGGCATCTAATCAGCCTAGGCAGGATCCATCGAGACTCCCATTCATAGACCCTAGATCGGACTCTCTGGACGCGCTGTGTTCGATAAGATCAGCTGTTCGCTCGGTTTCTGCGTTTCCAGCGATCTATCAGTCTTGCCACTCTCCTCCAGCATCACTCGCTGACCATTATCATAACCGGAAGGCAGCTCTGTCACGTGTTATTACAGCGTTATGCAAACACCACGACGCTTCATTAAGTCCTCCGATCTCTTTTTCACTCGTCTACTCGCCTTCCTCTTCTTCATCTTGCCGCGTCCTCTCGCCCTTTCCCATCGCGCTCGTGGCCCCTCTCGTTTCCGTCCTTGTCCCTCTCTCGTTCTCGCGGAGACGCCGGGTACCGGGTACAAGAACCGCGTTTCTGCAACAGCCGCGAGATGTAATTTACAAATTACAATGTCGCCGGACGTTGGCGACGTCGCTGCGCAACGGGCATAATGCGGACGGACACCTGTGCCGTGTGCAATCGCCTGAGGCGCCAGCGTCTCTGCTCCGTGGCAGCCTGGGAGAAAGGGATACCGTGTGGCGCAGGAGAGACAGTCGGAGAGGAGGAGAGGTACGCCGAGGGAGTGCACGGGTACACAGGGTACATACCGTGACCGGGTACCTCGGTGCCAAGCCGTACACCCACACCAGGCCAGACGTTGGCAGTTCACTTTCCGTTTCGTTCTCCCTCTGACCGACCTTTTTCTTCGCCTCCTCCGCCTGCGCCGCCGCTCTGTCCTCTTTCTCGGACACGATAGTCCGTGTCTCGGCTCGTTCTGGATTCCGTGATGGATCGGAGGATGTGTCGGAGTCGTGCCGTTGGCCACGATCCAGCTGGAAATGTTAAGCTGCCGGTGATATTTCAGTCCGCTTGATATTTCGCCCATCGATTCATTGTTCATCCCGCTCGCAATTAATACGCGGCCAATTCATCGATACGCTCCGTTCCACCTTCTATCGTGTAATTATGCGAGTGGCCATCCATCGCGGGAAAACGAGTCAAGTTCGTGATCTTAGCGTAACGTACATTTCGAATAATCGCGGTAAAGAAACTCGGATTCACGGTATGTCGGAGAATAATCTCTGCTTTCAAATGTGTTCGTTGTTTCGGTCCTGGAAGAAAGAAACCGAAGCGACAAAAGGATCGAGGGGAGGAAGAGGCGCGTGTGATTACGCGATGTATTTAAATCCAATTCCCCAATACACACTCTGATGAAATTTTGTATTTGCGATACTGAGAACGCCTATAGGTGGCCACAGTAGTCAAAGGGTTAAAAGGATAAAAAATCTTTATAAGAAAGTTAAAAAACTATTCGATTTTTCGTGCTTTATCGGAAATATGATTTCTATATNGAAATATGTTTTCTATATCAAAAAAGGCAAGTAGGATTGGGAAACCATATGAAAAAATATTTCAACTCTTTTTTATATAATATACCTCCGAACTTAAACTATATATCATAAATTCATAATCACATTTTTTTGGAAAATTTCGCCGTAGTGAAAGGGTTAAACTAAATTTATATAATATATATATTATATATAATAAAAGGTTATATATTATATAATATAATATATATCTAGGACATATATTATGCGTTACCGACTTGAAGTCTACTGTTTAGGTCGAGGGCTTGTAATCCTCACTCTTCTATGACACTACCGAAATCGTTATCTCCAGGTTCGGTACCTTAACACGAGTAAACGCGCTTTTATTTCGCGTCAGCTACGTTCGGTTAACCCATTTGCATCATTAAGCGGAATAATCCGCACTTAATATTTGTTGCTTGCCGATTTTAAATTTATGTATCACGCAACTGTGTTAAAGAATAAATAATTATACTATAGCATCGTGTAGAATGATGTTGTTTTAATATATGTATAATTTCTGGATTAAATATAAGGAAGAGTTCGATTGTGACACTTAATTTCATTGAAAGTCTTGGAAGACGGTTTTGAAGAGCGATGATGCTAGTGGGTTAATGCATTAGTTATGCGTTAGCTAATATTTAGCTAATTAAACCCGTCGAATTATCCCCTTTGCTATAAAAACGAAATTTTGAAAAAAATTTCATTGCCACATCCAATTCCAAAGAAATAACCAGTGACATGAGATAAACTCTGTGCAAAGCTGTCGATCAACGATGTGTTGTTACGTCAACATAGCCATAAGATTCTCGAAAAATTCTTATACTCCAATAATACATTTCAAGCCTGCGAATGAGAATAATGCTGCACGGCAATCCATGATTATTTTCGTTTATATTTCATAAATATTGATAAATATGAAATATACGCATAGTCAAATAAAATTAGGAATCGAACATTTATCGGAAGAATCTGAAGTTGATGCCTTAGGATTAATTCTACTCTCTAGTATCTATTTCTGGCGTTTGTCTCGCTTTTTCTCGATAGTTTCGTTCGCTTTCTTTGTCACACGATGCCACAAAATCAGGTTAATAAACAGAGGTCATTTCTGTCAATAAGAAAAATATATTCTCTCTACTTTTGGGTGATTCTCTCTACAAATGGGTGGATTTGTATGGATTGATGGGTATTCAGTCCACACTTTTCTCAGCGGACTTCAAGCGAGCAACGCGTAGTACATCTCGATGAGTTGCTGAAAAATAGCTGGAAACGGAAAGATGGAGATATCGCGGCAATTTCTCTCGAGGCAAGGTTATGTAACGAAGCTTCGTAACGTTTGGAGAAAACGGAGGAAAGATGGATAAAGAACGGTCGATGCCGTTGCTGGATTAC
Organism: Euglossa dilemma; assembly: GCA_002201625.1. NCBI lineage: Eukaryota > Metazoa > Arthropoda > Insecta > Hymenoptera > Apidae > Euglossa > Euglossa dilemma. The sequence continues at coordinate 340,300 of NIJG01000010.1, forward strand.
GAGTATGGCGCAGGTTTCACCAGTACGGAGGAAGGTTGGACGAAATTAGTCGTTTTGCAGCGCGAGGCGAGGAAAAGGCGCTGGCGGCTGGGCCCTGGCGCACGCGCGGTCCGCGTTCTGCGCCGCCACGGAGAAAATGAGTTATGCGCAGTGCCAGGTTATCGGCATTCATGTCGCGCCGTAAATCGGTTCTGACGCCTCGTGGAATGAAATCAGTGGTTGTCAGAGCGGAGCGTTGCCGCGGATAGTTTTCGAGGCAGGATTTCGCAAGGCCCGTGGCCCGTTCGGTCTGACAGGTGTCTCTTACTTAATAATCAACGGCACCACCGTCCATGCGCCCGCAATTATGCCTACGCGCGTCCGATCGTTTCGAATTTACCGCCAACGTGATACTCGCTTGCAAAATGGAGGTCCGCCGGAAAAATTCATCGCATAAATCTCGTCGAATCCCGTGATCCCTCGGATACGCGTATTAAACGCGATTAAAACGAATTTTTACCCCCGGCCAGTCACGATTTCGAGATATATACGAAGGTTAATTGGTATCCGCGTTTATTTGCGTATTTTTACGCCGATCCGACGTTTTTCGCGATTATCATTGCAATTAGCGGAAGAATAGCAGTCAGGGTTTAATTATTTCGAGAGGGAACGTTAATATCTCGCAAGCGGTAAATTTCAGCTGCCTTTTTTTCGATGGCACCGATAGCGCGCGGAGAAAAATAATTGAATAACTTAAAAGTACGGTATTAATATGAATCGCGCAGAGATAATTACCGTGCGCGTAAATCGTTACGCAAATTAATCCTGGGAAAGTTATAGGCAATCTTCTTGCTCCTCGCGATCACTCGTCGCGAACAGCGTTACGTTATCTCGTGACATACCGGTGAATCTGCGATTTTTACTCGTCTCGTCGACATTGTTTTAAGTTTAAGGTTATCAGTCCCGTGTGAATCATCCTGGTGAATGTACCATTGTGCAACGGTGTTACAATGTCAGCTTCCTACTCCGACGCGAAGCCGAACCATTATTAGCAAACGAGCGCCGTTCTTTTTTTCCAGCCTAACCTAATTTTTTCCACTCTTTCGAATTTCGACATCCGTGCGTTGACTCAACGCGAGTTATTTCAATTTCTCCTTTTTTCACTTTCCAGCTAGTTCGATTGTCCGATACATTTTTTCTTTCCGATCGAGGAAATGATGCAGAAAAATTCCTTTCATTTTCTTCAAAATCTAGCGCGAAGTGCTACCTCTCTGCATCAAGTTCCAGAAAGTTATCCCACGATGCATAAATATATACGTATCCCTTACGCCGGTTCTCATTGCCTCTATACTCCTATTATCTCTTAACTTAAAATTAATTTCCTCAAACCTTTGGAATACGAACGATATTTTCCAACGTCGCAACAAAGATCTCTCCGATCGTGCGTAAGTATAATAATCACGCCAGAAGTATGTTGCCTAATTCACTGCCTAATTATCCACGACCACTTGTGCTCGCAGCGTTACGATACTCGATTATTAATTCCTCTTCTTCGAGACCTGCCGAACATAAAGACAAACCAATATCGACACGCAGATTTACGCACTGGAAGTTGGAACCGACGTTCGCGTGGAGAAATTCTCGGGTAAGCCGAAAAGAAACTATTCCGCGATTAGAGGGTTAACGACGAAGAGAGATCGACCGCGAAGTATAACACCCGCGCCCATGCGATTTAAAACGGCGTTTTTCTCACCTGGGATAAGGTCGGCTGCCGCCTAGGCGTGGTAGATCAGGGCGGCCCACCTTTCCACGGCAGCTATCCCTCGGCAGAGAGGAACAGCCACAAAGAGAGAGAGAGAGAGAGAGAGAGGTAGTGGCATTGTTCTCCGCGTTTATGTGCAAATACGAAGGTTGCGATACTAAAAGGCGTGCCTGGCGAAAAATCGCGCGTGATCGAGTTGCTCGTAAATTGTCGCGGTAATGATTATTTATAACCGGCGCGTAGCCGCGTTTACGGCCACGCTGTCGTGACCCGAAGGGACAGTTAACATTTAATAACATTTCAATTACGCCGCCCGGTGACCGTGCCACTTTCCGTTCCGCGCGCGTTAAATCATGCTAGATCGCGCGGAATGTGCGTGCGCATTGTGCGCAAGCATGGTATCCCGAGCGCGCCGGTTCGCGGGATATTAAGATGGTGTGATCGATACACCCGTGTATCACAAATCCAGTTTAGTAAAGTGGGTAAGGAGGTAGCCGAACGTGGCCGAGGTGTTTCCGAGGATCGTCAACCCTTTGTGAATCTCCATTTAACCAGTTAACTGTGGTTGACGAGTATACTCGTCATGGAGTGATGCGTTAAAAGTGATGATCATTGGCTATTTGCATTGTAATTTTTGTGAAAGGCAAAGCATATTCTCAAATTTTATGTTTAGAATATTTCAAGACCAGGTCGGAATAAAACGAACAAATGAAAAATTTGAGACGAACCCACGTTTTTCGCGACATAGGTACGCGCTCTCTAAATGAGGTTCCACAATTAACTGGTTAATCGTTTCGTTACCGTAGTATTGTTATTTTTCTCGCATCTGTTGCACCGAGAAAAGAAAAGAGCAGCAGAGTTTGGAATATTAGGTTTAATATAGTATATTGAGATACACGAAATATAGAAGATAGATAGAAACATAAAGAGAGAGAAAATGCGAGAGGTGAACCAGAGCACAATATATGGACCGTTTATTTTGAAAGTGGTGTAAGTCCATTTTCTTTTGTTTCGAGAAAATTAAAGGTTAATATATTTGATGATTTAAAAATACAGGCAAATTATATGAGGTCTGGCATTGTTTCTATTGTTTTATCAACATTTAATTTGATTATATAGATTTGTTTTTGGCGAATTAGACTACGATAACACATATTTATGAGCTGTAAATGGACTTACACCACTTTCAAAATTAGACAATTGTAAAAATCGTTTAATTTCAATTTTGAAAAATCAAATATCGCTTAAAATATACTTCATTTTAATATAATTTTGTTTACAAATACGCATAACAACACATAAAATTAACAGAACTTATCAAAAATTTCCATACGTTGTGCTTCATTAATACGTTCTATACATTTCTTCGAGCAATTACAATTTTTGGATTCAAATTGTTTTGCAGGAATGGATTTTCCTCTTTTTGTATAGTACTTTTGTCCATTATTTCGCTTAATTTTGTTTATTTGTTGCAAATATTTTTCTTTATTTTGTTCTGCAGAATCCAAGTTCTCAATAACAAGATCTTCATCTGATGAAGATTCTACCTCTATAATTCTTCTTCTCTTTTTTCGATTCGTTAATTTGTTGTTCCTAGCGGAATTATTTTCATCCTCTGAATCTAAGATTATTCTTCTGTTTATATTCATGGGCTTTATGTCTGTGTGAATTTATTTATAATTAAATAAAATAAATATTTTCAATTGTTATAAGATAATAGTGGTTTACCATTTGTTCTTACCTATATCACTATCTGATGTTAATATGAAGTTAGCCATTTTAACAAAAAAATAGAATAACTAACCTAAATTAGCAACTCTTGACACGTAATATCACACTTAATATAAAACAAATGAAAAATAATAACAAATTACTGATCGGCATCCATCTGCTATGCCACCTACCTCTGTCAATTGGACTTACACCACTTTCAAAATAAACGGTCCATATAACGACGATAGAGAGTGACGTCATGTCGTTGAAGTAATTAGTTGCAAAACCAAAAAGGGATGTGGACATAGCGATTAGGACAATCCAGCTAACAACATCGATACGTTTACGAGAGCTTGTCTGCAGCAGCCACGGATTCTTTCGTTTCCGCGCGAGAATGAAAGTTGCGATTAATCGTAACTTGAAATATACGCCGATTTTAAATTACAGGAGTAGTTGATTAGCAGCAAAAATAAGAATCATTTGATAGTAACTTTTTATTCGCGTATAAATCTAACATAACTTATAAATATGTACGTATAGGACACGTGCAGGATAATCTTAGCAACCAGTTTGCTTTACGAAGACTCAATTTATCTCACGATTATCTATTTTAATACGGATACAAAATTGTGTAGATTTCATTGTGGGTTTCGACATTCTTCAAATTTCTCTTCTAAATTTACTTTAGCAATATTCTATTTCCACCCATATATAAGACAGTTCCTAACTCGAAATCTTAAGGGAAGCAACGAAACCTTATGATAGGAATCTTTAATGTAACAATTTTAACCTTTTTCGACACGGCAATGTTTTCGTTACAGAAAAATAGTAATTCGAAGACTTTCCGTCATAAAACCGTCGATATTTTTAAAACAGCAAATAAGAAATCATATAGAAATTACGACGTAGAATTATTTCACTTCGACATAATGTTTCGTGCATCGTTGAGTAATTTTTTATTTTATATGTCACTAATTAACATTATTAATCTTATTAAATGGCGACTGAGGCTCGCCTTCCGAGTGCAAAGGGTTACGTGCAGTGTGCTGAGATAGGCTGGGGAAAATATTGCCCTTTGAACCCGTTAGCAAGGTCCTCGTCGCACTCTATGATATCAGCTCCTTTATCATCCATCCTAGTTTCGAGTAACTATCTAACCTTCCAATCGGTTTTCCTCGAAACAAGATAGACCTAAACGCAGAGTGACGTCATGGAAATAAAGATTCATCTCTTAACCGATTGACTGTCAACTACGAGATATCTCGTAGTAAACGTCTGTACCAAAATTTCCAGCTACAAGATATCTCATAGTGAGTGCTGCAAGTTTAGATTGGCTACAAATGGCTATTTGAGTTGGGAAATATTAGAAAGGATAAATGAAAAATGTATATAGTGTAGAGAACATATTGATTATCAATTTTTATCATTAATTATTATTAAAACTGTTATAATTATAATTTTGACGATTAGATCATAACTTCACGTTTTCTTTAACACTAGTCTTACGGACGTTTTTGTATACCTATCTTTATGGAGACCCGTCAAATTTACGCGTAAAGAAAACTATGTATTTTCTTAAAAAATAGGACCATGAGTTTAATTTAAAAACAATTACGATATTAACACGGGACCCGTCAATTTGACGGGTGAGTATCTCCAATTATACAATATTAATAGATTTAATCAACTAATATTAAGTTTGCTAATATCATAATTGTATTTAAATTAAACTCATTGTCTTATTTTTTAAGAAAGTACGTAGTTTTCTTTACCCGTAAATCTGACGGGTCTCAATAAAGATAGGTATTTAAAAACGTCCGTAAATCTAGTGTTAACAAGCTTAATATAAGTTGATTAAATCTATTAATATTGTATAAATAGAGCAACTCACCCGTCAAATTAACGGGTTCCGTAAATCTAGTGTTAAAATAAAACCCTGGCACCTAGAGCAAGACGCGCTAAATTTGCCAGTCAATGGATTAATTTTATCAATAATCTTCGATTTCCGCGCCACCTGTGCTTCATAAACCGCGAACATGCGAGATTTTCAACGATTCGAGCTTATCCCTCTTCGCGCTTGGATAAACCCGCGGAAGATCTCGAGGCAGAAACGCGTTTCGCGAGGAGTAAATCACGCGATCATACGAGATCGATGGGGGGCCGTGGTTGCGTCGTAAAGCGTGCCGCGTCGCGACAGGATAATAACAAGTTGCTTACCGATTCCGGGGAATCGCGGGCTGGTAACGCGCGCGTAACGTCGATGAGGCGTGCGTCACCCTCCCGGCTTATAAATCTGCTCGAAGCGGCGCGATCCGCTCGACTTGCGCCAGCGCGCAGAAAACGAACGCCGGAACGGCTTAAAACATCGTTTTCCTCCGGTCGGATAAGAGGCCAGCTTATGCGCGGCTAGGAGTGGTGGATTCGAGCGATGTAACTCACCACGCCGTGACAACAAATCCCCTGAAACTCGCATTGTTCGTCGCCTCGCTGCATGCAAATACAGGGTGTGATAAAATTGTCGGATCAAGTGTCGCCGGGAATGTCGCGAGAGAAAGCTTACGGAATTTTCTTCCTCGATTAGCCGAAAGATTATTAATCTGGGTAGAGGAAGAATGAGGATGGTCCACCAAAGCGGAGTTAAAGTTTTACATTCGAATTGTTGTACCGAGTGTTGAAAAGATTGTCTTATAATCTCCAAAAATCAATCTAAGATACGAGGTGTGAATAGATAGTTTATACGACGCAAATTCCGAGAACAAATGTTTATATAAATATGAGATTAGAATCAGGAATAGCGTATCCTCTTGACATTCTCTCGCGAGTCGACCAATCGCTCTGAAAAGGCAGTCAAAGGAACGTATACCTTCCTTGAGTAATAAAAGATTGAAAATAGAATATATAGATCGTAATTATTTAACGATTATAAATCCATAAAATGAGAAGACGTACTAAGGTTTATCGACTCAGAATTTTGTTTAGGTTGGTTGAAATTAATCTCTTCGCCTGCGATATCGCATGAGCCTCGCGATAAAGCAATCGGGATACTCGAAACACGAATATGACAAACGAGAGACTTAGTTTCTGGCTAGAACCAACGTAAACATCATTGGTCAGAATCGCAGTAAATTTTCGCCGACGTTTTGCCGTCAGTCATGCGTTAACCTTCGAAGTAGCTCGACGCGTGACCGAGTCTGTCGTCGATTATGGCACGCGCCATTGGTACTTGAATCGGGAAATTTTTCTTTTCTTCTTTCTACATCGGAGACCGTAGAGTGTCGTTGAATCGGTGGAGCTATCCGCTTAATCGCTATATAAAGCAGCCAGTTTGAAAACCACCTACACATCTGGTAGAGACCTAGCCGCGCGACAACAGAAACAAGTCGCGAGGGAAGAGAAACGAAGCTCCACTGACTCACTAACACGCAACCGCGTCGCAGACGCATTTATCTAGCCGAGCACATCCAGTTGGAAGATAGATCTGTCTCCTGCAATCCTTTCTTCCATCCAGCCTCGAACCCCGCGTGGTTATTACAAACGAAACACGTACAGTACAGCCTCGCGGCAAGCACGAGCCCGATACGAGTTCGAAATTGGTACGAAACAATTTCTGTATGCTCCCACACAGTCTGCGCAGCCAGTTACACGGAGCATGTAAAAGACATTTATTTCCCGGGACGAGGTATATTTAATACCAGGAAATTGTCATAACTCAGCTCGAAAATTGGAAAGAAATTAAGTTCGAAATGCATCCCACTACTCGAACACTCGCTGTTACGACTGCAGTTATCGCAACGAAAATTGGCGTAACTAAAATAAACGCTAATTTCTTCGAATTAACACGTTGAATGTCATGACAATTTTACAGGAATTGTCCGTGGCGTCAGGATGAATTTTCTATTATGCGATACATATAATGATGAAATATTATCTTCGATTGATAAGTTACAGTGTATAACCATGTTTGATAAGTTAATTGCGACGGACGTCACCGGTGTCCCTCGTGGAGCTGGAGTGCGATTAAATTATAAGTATTGTCATGTTTTTAAACTATATATATTTCTATCAATCTGGGCGCGCCGACCACCAGTGACTCCCATGACGTCACTTCCAAATTGAGTACCGGTAATCGATGACCACCGTGGTATTCGACGTGTTAAAAAAGAAAAAAAGAGGCAGGACTATCCAATTTATAAGCAAGTTATCAGACTCGTTCCTCATTTACAACACGTCGACATTCAGGTATCAAATAAATTTGGCAGGATTGCTCGTATAGACAAATTCCTAATGCCTAAATTTCTTTATAATGAAAATATATTTATCGATAGTAGCATTAGTATAGTATATACTCACATGTACAGCGAAGCGACGAAACAAACGACAGGAATTCGATGTGACACTGCATCACAGTTCATTCCCTTATGTCACTCGTTACGATTCTAATACCAGGAACCGTAGACGAGTGTCACATCTGGTCTCTGACCCCTTTCGTTGCCCTCCAACACCTACACTCCGATCAATGTGAATTAATAGAAGATATAAATATCTGCACGTGAGCAACGCGTGATCGAACCAGGAGTGAGACATCAGACCTGATCCAGAGCTGATCCAGGCGTAAGACGGAATATTTCGCGAAAAATTTTGGCAATTTTGTCAATTCTCGTTAACCAGACTATATATTCGTCCCCAGAGTCCCTAATTCCCGTGAGTATTTAAAGTAGTAGTAACAACGTACAACTCGCGAAAGGTTCGAAGAATTGCTCGATACCATTTTATTCTTTCTCGTGTTAGATTTTAGAACATAGTTCGAGAGAGTGAGGCAGGATATTCATCATTTTCAAAGTTGGGGTGGTACATTTGGTTACGAGTATAGTGTGAGAAATCGGGACAGGGTGTTTACGAAGAAAACATTTACGAAGGAAAAATTAGCTTTTCAGGATTATACGTCTGATTTTGGGTATGAATCGAGAAAAGAAGGTAGGGTATTTACGAAGGAAAAATTAGGTTTTCAGGATAATACGTTTGATTTTGGGTATGAATCGAGAAAGGAAGGTAGGATATTTACTAAGAAAAAATTAGTCGCTTAGGATAATACGTCTGATTTTGAATATGATGCTAGAGAGGAGGGTAGGCTATTTACAAAGGAAAAATGAGTATTTTATGATAATACGTCTGATGTTTGGTATAGCCAGTCATGGTGTTAATGAATTTCGGATAGATGAGGTTAGTTTCGCAGCGGCTACCACGCGTTCGTAGACCCTGGCAACTCGGTGTACCGCGGTAAAAAGTGCAGCACACCCTGTATAGAGGGGTTTGGCGGAGGTAGATGGAGGATCGGTGGTGTCTGAGCGCGGAATGTGTCGCGCTCCCGGTGCATAAATCTAAATGAGCCTGTGTATTAGCGATACCGCGGCCCGTTGCCAGATGAACGTCGCAGATAGCCAACCGCGCCGAGAGATTCCCGAGGCATCTAGTGGTATATCTGTGTTGCCAGACCGCGGGGGAATATCGCGATCCACCTCGAAGAAAGTCCTCGATGGCAGATAAAGCGGATACGTTTCGAAACAACCTCCCGAAGGACGGCGGTGCCCGGCTGAAAGCGATAATTCGTTGAATAATATCCTGAGCGACGTGAAAGCGGGTCGCCCCCGCCATGGAATTTCCTGAAACGAATCGAAAGCCTTCCACGCGACCAGCAGGTTCATTGTTGCGGGGGCGAGGTGAAATTCGGACACGCCGGCGGATTTTAACGGCGTTTCTCTGCGGCTCGCGTGGGCGTTGTTTCTATCGCGTTGCTTTCTAGGCAATTCGCAGGCGAGTTGGGCGTCGCGCTTTAACGCGCGCGTATCTTTACGACGCGTCTACGTCGCGTTACAAATTGAACGTTACGAAATTTGGAAAGGAATCTCGTAACAACTCGCCGGAGGTAGATGCGCGCGCGCAAAGGACGAAGCGAGTGTCCGTGAAATCCGTGTTATTCGGGAAAACGGGAGACCCGTGAGATCCCGCGCGATCAAGCGGATCGTTCGCATTCGGAATCCGAGATTTGATTAAAATATATCTCCCCGGGAGTATCGGCGAGAGGCGGTTATTACGTTAGATACCAGTTGAATTTAACCCGTGGAAGATTGCGAACGAAGCTGATAGGAATAGGAGATAGGAACTTAATTTGATGCAGCCAGATAAGAATTCAATTTAACGCGGGGTAACTCTAACGATCCGACCGATAACTCCGCGAACGTTTAAGATCGACGGTGTGCATAAAAGAAATCTAAATTGAACTCCCGCGAGATTTTTCACGTTTCTACGCTTCTCTTTCGGGACACTTGGAGTTTCCGATTCGCGAATCGGCTCGTGACCTGGAAGCGTCGGATAGACGCGGAGAGGAGCTGGATGTCGCGTGTCTCCGCGCGTTATCGAGCACGTTGCGCGACCAGGCTGAACACCGGTAACCATCGCAGAACTTGTAAAGGCGGTTCATTAACAGCGGCCTGTGAAGTTGGCGCTAGTTTATCCAAGGCTGGAAAGGATCGGGGAGTCGATCGCTGTCGTCCGTTTCGCGCGATGCGTTTCCTCGATAGGCAGGAAAAAGATGGCGACTTGACTGATCGAACGGAGCGGACGCGCGGTGTCGGTAAAAAGGAGGACGACGAGCGGAGGTAAAAAAGGAAGCTGGAAATCGAGCCTCGGCCGCGTCCACGCGTTCGCGCGACTTAATGGTCGTCGTGCAAATGCACCTTCGTCGATCGGCGTCGAATTATAGGGTGTGTTTTAATTGAACGATCGTAATCGGATAATAGCGCGGAATTAATAATTCCGCGGAAAAGGGTCGGCCCGCCGTGGAACAGGGTGGTGGACGAAGGGAAGAACCGTGTGCGTAGCCAATTTCCGAGCCGTGCAGAAAAGTTGCCTCGATGAATCACGCGAGCGTCCACCGTTAGCTGGTCTATAGGCTCGCGACAGTTTGACGTTCGGAAATTTTGATCGATGACGAGGATATTACGTATCATTATGTTGCAGAGTTATTTATGCGCGGATCGCGCGCCTGTCTACACGAAAAATGCAGCGAATAGGTCGCGCTTCGAGGATATGATCCATCGGATAAGGACACGCGTCAACGCTTTTCGCGCGTTTATCAGAATCGTCTTACCCTTTCTCGCTCGAGATTCCTGATTTACGAGTTGCGATTTCCCGGTATTTACGATGCCGGATATTTTGGATTATTTGGAAAAAAGAATTCTCGCAAAGGACTGTGTCCGTTGCCGTGTGTCGAACCGGGAACACGAGATATATCGATATTAGTCACGGTTGTGACTTCTGGTATTATCGAGTGTCGCGAGATAATAAATGGTCGAAATTCTTCCTGGCCGGCGGCAACGCTTTTCAGGTATACCCGTGAGGAAGGAAGATTAATCGTGACGGTGGATTTAACAACGCTGTTATTTCAATTTAATCCCGATCGGGACAGGACCGATGAAGGATGATGGGTCGCGCGAGGACGGTTTTCTGCGATAATCGGGATTGTTGCGTGGCAGCGCCATCTCGAGCTAAACGACTCGTCACGGCGAATAAAGCGTCGAATTCCGTCGCTCGTAAACGCGCGCGAACGAATCGAATATACCCATCGCGAATGGACTTCCGAGTGGCGTGTTGGCGAGTTTACTCCCTCTGTAACGGTTATTACGTTGATGTCGCGTGAAAATATTTCATCCGTTTCGCCGCTAGATGTCGCCGTTGAGTTCGACGGCGGAGAGCGTTTAACGCGTCGCGCGACCAGCCATTTATAATCGTAATCGCGACATCGCGCGTTAATCTGAGGAAAATCTACGACATGGCCGACCGATCGGTGCGTCGTAGGAAATGATCAACGACGTTCCGGTCACTTATGTCCTTTTGCCAGCATCGTTTAAGGCTGATCGTTGCGAGCGAGCGCGCGCGCGCGCCGCCCCGGTCCACGCTTTTCTCTTTGCCTGCGTTTCACGACGGATCATTAAGATCGATCGATGAACATTTCTGCGTATATATTTCATGTCGACCGGGAGGAACGATGATACCGGCGACAGTCGCGTCGAACACGATACACGCGACGCGTTGTCGCACCGTGACACGTATGCCGCGCGTATGTCAACTTGCCACGACGGATCGGCAGATACATGGAAGCCGCGAGGTACCGGACAAAAACAGAGGAAACGGGCCGTGGACGTGCGTGCGCACGCGAGAATGCGAGTACCGCGCAGCGAGCAGCTCGAGAATCTCAGTCACTGACCAGCGCAAAGTGGTCGAGTTTGATCTATATCGAAAGTTCGTTTCTCCTTCTCTTTACCTCACCTGTCAACCATGTTTCCAACTTCGCGCTTGAAAGTTCTTTTAATAGCAACTCTAAACTATATTACTGGCAGTGGGAGTGTATGAATTTGCTTCTCAGGTGCAGAGATTTAAAATCCGTACTGAATATCTTAGGCATAAGAACTCTGGACTTTGTTAATCGTGTGGTATAGAATTTATGAAATGGTGATAATATACCGAAAATATTTCAAGTCAGTTTGTGATTGGATAGAAATAGCTATTTTGTATAGATCAAAGGTGAAAAAGGACAATTGAAATATTGACCACTACAATTTCGGTCACATGACAGGAACCATTCGCGAGTTAGGTTTATCACCACTGTGATGCACGGATTTTCTGTTTTCTCAAATTGTAAGTGATTTAGAATAGGCAGTGTCTCCGATTGTTTACGCATAAAACATTCAGGATTATTGACAACGGTGCGATCGGTCGAAGAGTGCCGAAACCTTTTCGAGTCGAAAAGCAGGCAGTATAATAAAGACTTTTGGATAGAAAAGTCTTCTACGTCGCCTACGATATTTCTTCGGCCACAAAACTAACCAACCAAGTCTCTTCTGATCTATAGCGTTGTAGAATCTAGCTTCCGAATACCTTCTGACCAAGAACCTACGCTAGGCAAATTTCGCAAAAATTCAAAAACGATCGCAAGTCTTATTCCTCGCGATTAAAACCTCTTCTCCTTGACTCGATATCGAACGTTTCGAAATAGCAATGTATCGAAGCTTTAACACCTTGTCAAATTCGTAAACACCGAACTGGTTGCTCGTCCTCTTAAACGCAACTTTCTCGAACGAAGAATCGTATATCGGCAGACTCTGATCGGAATAATAGCCGTTAAATCGGGGAACAAGAGCTCGCGCGACTTTCTTTCCCCGGCCGGGGATCCTGGCAGCACCGGTTACGAATCAATCTCGGATCGCTGGTGCTCCGCGACCCAGATGCGAAAGCCGCGAAAAAAGGAAGGGAATAAAGGAAGGGAAAGAGAGAGAGCTCACGCAAACGAAGGGGAATCGGCTGGATAATGCGTACGTGCAGGTAGTCGAAGCATCAGGGAGAAACGGCTCTCACTTTCACGGAGTCGCCGTGACCGAGATAAAGATGGTGGCTTCACCATCACCATACACATGCCGGACTGACCACTAACGTCTCTGCACCATATATGGCTACCGTGCTTTACACAGTCACGTTCGCGCTCTTTACCCGTGTCCACGTACCGATATTCTCGTGTACACGTATCTACGCGTAGGATAAATACGTCGGGATACTCAAAAGTTCCAGATCGTAAATCGGAAATCTTGATATATTACCGTTCAATCTTAACATTGACGCGGTTCTAATAAAATAAGACACGTGTCCTTCGTGCAACAACAGAAACGTAATTCAACAGTTTTGATATATAATGTATGTAGAGATTGTTGGATGGTAGACGGAAAGGAAAACTTTTTAATAACAAAAATGGTTTATTTAAAGTAATAACTACACGCCTGACTTATAATTCGCACACTGACATTGACGACTGAATTCTCAACTGAATATTGCACAGTGAATACTGACATACAACTGGAACCCTTGCGGCACTGGCTTAGTTCAAACTAAAAGCTGCTTTAAAACTAAAACTGGTCTTTAAAGATTCCTAGTTAAACCTTTCATTCTATCTTCTTTCGTACACAGGCTTATTCGCACATTTTTCATGCTACCTGGTCCTTGGGTAGTTATACCTGGCTACTTGGGCCAGGTACCTCAAGACGCATACCTTAAATTTCAGTGGTATTCGTTTCTATCATAAATATTACATACATTCGTCCTAGGTCCCAACCACTCTTGACATTCATTCAGGGCCGTACTCATCCCATTCCTACACAAAAGAAACAGGGTACAAAGTATGCACACTAGGCTCATTAAATCGCATGTTATAATTGGCATACGTTCTAATAATTACGCGAAGTTAGTGGAACGAGGTTCTTCCGATCGCAAGTAAATTTTTCAAGCTGTGAAAAGCGAATAATCATTCGAGTGTAAATACCGATCTCGTATCTGTAGATACGTAAATTATTTTAAAATATAAAATCAGTAGGTTAGAAAGCGTGGAGGTGAACGTTTCAGTGTTCTAATAATTTTTACTATTTGTTAAATTTTATTTCAATCGTTTCCTCGATTTCTGATATAAAAATTTTAAGGAATATCGCAGGAAATATTTTAGATATGCGGAGTCCCTCCCACGGGGATACTTTAGACAGGATAGGAACTTGTATTAGGTCGTCCCATAAATTCGTTCCGGTTTTTACTTTTACCATTTAAAATTATACGTCGAATAAACCTTTAAATATTAAGAAAAAATTTAGTCGC
>NIJG01000010.1:362554-440350 GCA_002201625.1 Euglossa dilemma
ATTATAATATATAATATAATATATATAATCCTAAGTAAAAGGATTAGAGTTTACTTCCTCAACAGTAATATTGCGTAAAACTGACTATTTCACAATTAGAATGTCACAGTTAGAGGCCCATTACCTCATTACAGTCGTTTACGCAGATTGATACCCAGTATGACCAAAGCCGACAGATCCGCGGATTGATTAACAAACGGACCCACCCAACCGATCACCTAAAAACGAACGTGTGACAAAAGTGGTACTCACTCTGAGTGAGTGTCGGAACGAAACTTACAAAATCGCGACTTACGAAGCGCGCAAGTACACGGTACTACTTGAAAAATATCGCGGTTATCGGGAGAACAATTACGTTCTGTTCGGTAAACGAAATGGGTAAAAGAGAAGAATATATAATAATAATAATAATAATAATAATAATAATAATAATAATAATAATAATAATAATAATAATAATAATAATAATAATGGATATATTCGCACCAAGTTAGGTAACATACCTTTGTACGGATAGTGAGTACATATAACTTAGCCTAGGGATCTATCTTATGACTACTTAGGTCTAAACGCACGCATTCCGCGTTGTCCAACGATATCTTGTAAAACTTGAGAAACTAAAAAGAAAACGTATTAACCTGAAACCTATTAATAGTAGATTAGTAACAGGGGAGGAAATAAAGTATAGAAGGAAGAATAGAAAAGAGAATAGAAACCATGAAGGTTAACCAAATATGGAAGGAAGAACCCACCGATGAGACAGAATGAAATTGACAAGGAGAGACATTCGAACATTATACAAAATATTCGAATTCTCAAATGGAAATTAAAAAGAAATGAAAAAAAATCTGAAGAAATAAAAAAAATTATTAAAATCTGAAAACAAGGAAAAAGTTATTAGTAAATTGATTAAGAGAGTGTGGTGTAGGTGGGGTGGCTAACCCCAACCTCACTTCGGACCCACCCCCACTTTCGTACTCGAAACAATTAGATGTTACGCGTCCAAGATCGAACCGGCAAATGACTTAAACCCTTTCGCTCCAACGGACGTATATATACGTCCTCAAAGAATGACCGTTCATATACGAAGAGCGTATATATACGGTTGGAAAAAGTGGGCGCCGAGGTACGAAGAGCGTATCTATACATTCATACTAAATATACTTTAAAATTTTTATATTTTCAAAAGTAAAATGATATTACTAAATATAATAAATATTATAATAAAATTTAGAGAATAAGAAGCATCTGTTCTTCTGTTCGATCAGCCGAAACTCGACGGAGATTTCCGAACTTTACCAATCCATTAATTATTACTTTTCCGCTTTAATAGCCAATAATTTATTAATTTTTCCACTTTTATTATTAATTTACATTGCGAAGAATTATATTCGAATATTAATTTACATCGGCCGAAGGTCCACGAACATTTCCGAACTTTCCCGATTCCATTAATTATTACTTTTCCGTTTTAATAGCCAATAATTTATTAATTTCTCCACTTTTATTATTAATTTACATTGCGAAGAATTATATTCGAATATTAATTTACATCGGCCGAAGGTCCACGAACATTTCCGAACTTTCCCGGTTCCATTAATTATTATTTTTTCGCCAATTTATTAATTTTTTCAATTTTACTATAAATTTACACTGCGAAGAATATGTTGTTAACAATATTAATTTGTTATTAATAATAAATATCATAATTTATACAGTTTTATGATACGGCTTATTTTTAAACTTCGATGATCAATTATAATTATTCAGAAGTACGAATAATTATAATTATAGACTCCGATAAATTCTAGATACTCTCGTCTAACTTGTAACACTACGATGAACCTCCCAACGTTTTCACTTCTTACATAACAAATAATTTTATCCATAAATCATGCCCTTTCAGAAAATCTTTCATTTTCCGAAAACTACAGATGATATAATAGCGATTACAGATTCGAGTCTGAAGTTCTCGAAAATAAACTCTAGCAGAATCAGCGAATGGATATTACAGCCAGGAAAGAGAGGGAGAAAGAGAAGAAAGAGAGAGAGAGAGGGTTAAAATTTGCTGAACAGTGTTATCAATTATAAACGAACATCTAATAATCTTAATTTAATATTCGCCTAATTCGATCGAATAAATTTGCTATAATTTCGACCGTGTTAATTTCTCGTCCGAGAAATACCTGTCTCGAAACTACAAATTTTCGATCGAATTTTTCCACGGAAGATTTCAACACGCGAGTGTAGCTTAGAGGAGAAATTAGAATCGCGAGTTAGATGTGAAAATGCATAAAGGAAAATTTATCGAGCAGTAACGTTTAATCGAATTACTGTATATACGAGTACATATCGTGCATGGCAGACTCGGTTGCATAGCAATTAGAAGACAGGTTCTGCATGACTGTTGCCTTTACCAAAGAATGCCGTTCCCGGGACGGTTTATAAATTCAGCTTATATTCGTGCCTTTCGGTTTCGTACGAGACCACCTTTATCTCGCATCGAGCGTTGCATGGACCGAACGACCTACCACGACCTCGCCCAACTCCGGGCTATTGCGTCCCAACAGTCGAGAGCTCGTCTCGGTTATACACCCACGTGATATGTTCGCTGCAAGGTTGTCCTGCTTGCAACCAAAAGAATGTCACTCCTTCGTTCTCCGAGATTTTCGAAATTCCCCCCTAAACTCTGCAGATTTTACAAGAATATAATACTCGTAATAATTATATTTTTATCGCTAACCGATATGAAATTGTGAACTTGAAAATTTTCTTTTTGCAACAAGGTATAATCTTTCGACTGTTTTATTTAAAAAATTATTATTTTCAAAATTACAGCGATTAAAAATTGTTACGGTATAGTAACAAATAAATATTGTTACGGTCATTTATTTTCTAAACTATAACTCGATTTGAAAAATATTTCGAATGAAACTTATTCTGTTTCAAAGGAGACATTTTATGGTAGTCATAAATTTTTGCTAGGTGAATGAGGTTCCGAGATTTCAAGGAGACCTTGGTTAAAACGACTTTGAAAAATCGAAGCATTTGGGTTAATGAATTCAGCCTGAAACGCGCTGTCTATGTATGTAAGAAAATATATACAGTTCTATTAAAGGTCACCTTGAAATCTCGGAAACCCCGCCGCTTAGAAAAAAATTATGGTCATTATAACATGTCCTCCTTGAAACAGAATAACTTTCATTTGAAACATTTTTTAAAACCAACTATAGTTTATATATATACACATTATAGTAACTCGTTGAACATGCCTTAACAACCACTATTAAATTACGGATACAAAAATATAGCCTGTCATTTGGAAAAATTAACCTCGCCTTGAAATCTTCTATATCGCTCCACATATGAAAAAAATTTACTTATCACATTATGTGCCCCTTTACACCAAACAATTCTTGTAAGAACATTTTTTTAATATCTTCAATTCCCTTTGAGATATTCTAGAAATTCCAGATAAAATACCCACCCTGTACATACTATATATATAAACAATTTAATTATATTAATTATATATCCAGAGAGGACCATCTAACGTGACCATATGCATTATTTCCACTAAATTGTTACCAGAGACGAACAAACAATTATTTTGTCGCAAACCCCTTAGATACGGATGAATTTTCATCCTAACGATGTTTTTGTAAAATTAATTAATAAATCGAACCAAAAAAAAAGATCAATTTACTAAGTATATCGATAGAAAATACATGAAAATATCAATCTTTAACACTAAACCCATCATGGTTTAAATCACTATTTTCCAAATTTTTATTAAAAATTTCAGCTTTATTATCTTGATCACTCGTCTTCGCGAATTTTCTTCCAATATACGTATAGAAACGGGGTCTGCGGCGGTAAAAAGTAATATTCCTCTGGGTAATCAGCTTCGGTTTGGGTTAGGTACTAGGTACCCGATAGCAATCAATCATCTGCAGTTGGGTTAGGTTTGGGTTAGGTACTAGGTACCCGATAGCGATCAATCGGTAAAAAGTAATATTCCTCTGGGTAATCAGCTTCGGTTTGGGTTAGGTACTAGGTACCCGATAGCAATCAATCATCTCCAGTTAGGTTTCCACGGCAGAAATACTGGACGAAGTAAAGTTGAAACATTTCCAATTGAATTGCCTCAGACGGGTGTTTCGGCGAGGAACGATCACAGATACCCGGTCAGTTAACCCCGTGGGTTAAATTCTTTCCGGGCAGGGCAGCAATCGGAGCAGTTCTCCGTTGCGAATTTTAATTCTGGCTCGTAACATGCAACACAGGCCACTAGGTGCCCCATCGATTTCACCGTACGATTCCAGGCGAACGATAAAGCAGCGCTTTCTTTCGCCGCGATATCAAAGTCACCTCCGCGTCGCTTCCAGGCGAATGCACACCGTGACAGCACGCCGACTTTCTATTATTATCTACGGCTGTCTCTCGCGTCGGGATTTAAAACGGGATAATAACCGGCGCGCCATTGTTTACCGCGTATGCGCGAGAGTGTGCACGCGGTCGCGTGCAGGGGCACGTATACCGGGCCCGAGGCCCCGCATGAAACTAACGATAGAAGCATAAACAACTGGTGCCACGATTGGAAGAGTGACACAACCCTGCTGACACGCTTGGACAGCGAAAAATTCTGCGGAATAATTAAATTAGAGGAATAATGTATGATCTGGGTTCTGTGGTTTGGTTGAAATGGGTCTAAATTAATTAGGTGCAGTAGTTTGGGGATAGTAGCGACAAATAACGCGTGTTACGCAAGAGTGTGTGTCATTTTGGTGTATGCAGTTAGATCTGCGAATGAAGGTGTTTTGGGGGTCTTCCCTCAAAAACATTCGGAGTCTCTGATGGCTAAGTATTCTCGGTGTTGCTGTTGTGCTGTAAAGGGACAAAAGGAAGTGTTTCATCATGGGCCTGTTAATGCACTCATCGGTAAGGCTACATAAAACAGGTCCTTTCTTAGACAGGGATACTATTGAAAGGTCTATGTGTGGTATATATAGGAATCGGAGGGTTTTACCGAGGACTTCGAGAAAATCCTCGAACCTCCTTTGATTCGATTCAATTCATCTGGTGGAATTCATCTTTTGTCGGTGAGAATGAGGACGGTGGCAGCTACGAAGGATTATGCGGAATTGTATAGGGATGCAAACTTGTATGCGTCGTTGTGATATGTACTATGATGATACTGGAAATTCTGAAGGGATTCGCGTTTAATTAGTGACAAGAAATTGGGAGACAAACACACGCGATTTCTCTGATTTATTATGGTACAATTGTGCCCATAATTATGAACGTAGTCTAAGTCGTATATTTTTTGTTTCGAGACATTTAATGGATTACACCTGAATAAATTAAAATTAAAAAAAAAAAAGGATTAAAATAAAAATTTTGACTTAGGCCACTATTTCATAATTATGGGTACAATTATAGTCTTACTAAAACTAGATCCTGTGGGTTTTACTCTCGATTTTCTAATTTTTAAATCAAAATAACCCCTGGAAACTAGTTACCATCTTAGGTTTGTGAAGTAAATAAATAAAAAGTATCGAATTTTGCTATTTTTACGAGAATATTCTGAAGATAGTTACATACCTTTTTCCAACATTTTTATCAACTGCTTCGAACAGTACTAACCTTCCCATGCATAATTTGAAATTACTCGAGAAGCACTGGAAAACATAATAACTGCTATTATTTTGCCGGGTACTGTACCTTGTACATTTTTACATATTGTACCTGCATAAAAATTCTCTCTCTGTACACGCTCGTTAGAGTGAAATTTGAAATTTAGGTAACGGGTTACGCAAGCTACGATTTCTATAGAATAAAGGAACAACGGCCTATCGAAATATCGTTGAACGATTATTGGACTGGCAAGAAATTAATAGTTTAATAAATATAATTACACGCTCGGCATACTTGGTAATTCGAAACCGATAATAATTGAACCTCAAGCGTGGGTTAGAAAGTTATTGGGACAAATTACGGACGAGGTCGATGTGACAGGGCAGAAAATGGAAATGTAAAAGCGAGAGAACAGAGGAGAAAAGCGAAAGCTTCCTGGGGACGAATTAAACCTGTTGCTTACACCGTGCTCGAGGAAAGGTCAGGAAAGAAATCGATGGAGAAGCCGCGAGGAGAAAGAGATAGATCGTTGCACGTATACGTAGTGACTCGTCGGAATCACTGGCTGGAATAAGAACGTGTCAGGGAAGTGTAAAATAGAGATTCAGGGAAAGCGCACTTAGTATTTCTTATTTCCGGTACTTATGTCTCGCGAAAGTAATTTCTTAAATAACCGAAGTTACAAAACATTGCCAACTGTCGTAGCGTGTAACACTCCACTTATCTAAGAAAATAACTAGAAGATAATTTAAGAATCGAGTCGCCTGACACAGAGTTTCTGAAGACGGGGTTCACTCTTTCAATACTAAACTTTTGGAAGTATGCAAAATGAACGAAGAAATTAGAGTAACCCATGAAGATAAAAGTACATTTATGTTTTCTAAATTTAAGATTTTGGTAAATAGGAAGAAAATAGGGTATGGAGATCACAGGGTACCTGTGCTGAAAATGCAAAAAGAAGGCAAAAATAAGTAGAATGTTACATAACAAAAAGAAAATTTCCACGGAGTTTGAATCCCAGTTAAAAAATTTTAGTCATTGACCGGTTATCGAAAATCAACGCATTGAAGGAGTCTCATTTCGAATTCTCCATCTCGGATCTTCCCCTGGAAAAAATAGCTACAATGTGGTTACCCTGTTGAAAAACCGTGTCCCTAAACTATTGGCAGTTTCGCGCACTAAACTAACCCGGGAAAAAATCCCGTCGGTTCTCTGCACACCACCAAATTCGAGATATCCTTATACAGCCTGGCGGAGCCAATAAGTACCACTTGTTAAAGTTCCACGAGCAGATTTACCCCGGCTGCGAGCACTGTTATATACGTATTATACCACCGCGCGTTGCATTAAGAGACACACTCGGTATCGGAGATACAGGAATACGGAAGTTGCAACAAGTTCACGTTCAACACCGACCGTTCGTTCTTGCTTTCTGGCCGATGGTGCTATACAAAGACTGGGAGAGGAAGAGAGACGGAGCGAGGATGGGTCCCCTCTTTGGAAACCGAGCGTTCGCCTTATCTACGCTCTGACGCTGGCCAGGCATTTTCTATCGGTTTATCAAGCGTCTCTAATCGTTACGGGATAATAAAGTTGGCTGCTCATTAAAGTAACGATAATCCAGCTGGCCGAGGGCCCTTTCCGCCGCTCGTGATTCAAACGTCAAAGTATTTTCAATCAGCCGGCCATCGGAGATTAATGGGGATCCGCGTAGAGGAGTGGTTTCTTTTTAAACTCTAAATACCATCGCGAATATAGATTTATGGATAGCGATCGTTCAATCGCCGGATTCAGCGCTGCGGCGGAAGATAAATCGCGCCGGGGAAAAAAGGTCATCCGCGTGTTCGATCCAGTTTCCCTCTGCTATCCGACGCCTCGAGCCAGCGATTTTCGTCCCGGGACGCCATCGAGATAACGCGATTCGCGAACGCCCGTTATCCGGCGATTAGAGACCAGTGGAAACGAACCTTGGGAATGCCGGATTGCTGCGAATCGTTCCTACGCTCTATCTCTGCCTGCTAAATTCCTCCGGACTAGAGAAACACGGCGATTATGTAAGTCTACCTGCAGTAAGCTGGCTCGAGATGTCAGATGTGCCGATGGAATGTGTTCCTATACCACCAGTCCTGGAGAAAAATTTTTTGGTTAGCTACGATGGTGAGAAATTATTATATGCTATAATGCGAGCATAAGACGAGATTTTTAGGAAGTAAAAATGACATCAAAAAATGATTTTTATTCCATCTGCCAAAAATCTTTTTGCCATATCATATTTGCCTACTGTAATTTTAAAATCCCTCTTGTAAGTCAAGAACCTGAATAAAATAATTTTATTGCTTGTTCTGTGTTGCATTTATTCAGGATACAGTATAGGAAGATTGTTTTTGATATGCCAGGAAAAAATGAAATCGTTAGCTTGATCTTGAAGCTTCGTTGCAATTAATTCTGTGGGGTATTTCGGACGAAAACGTGTATGATATATATGACAAGTCATTTTCATAATTACCGGTGGAGGTAATTAGATTACTTTTATAACCGGTTCTTCGGTTGCTTTTGCACTAGATAACCGATTAACCGGTTAGCCGACCCATTTTTGGCTCATAGAAAATAGAAGGACAAAGTTCCTCTAATTTAATTACGCGTAACAATATAAACAATATAAACAAACTGACGATGGATTAAAGCATGCGATAATAATTCCTTAATAAATCACGTTTATTTGCTTATGAATAATTATAACGATTAAAACGGGTAATGGAAAGTCAAAACAATTTTCTTTTTCCGTATCCCACTTCTTGAGGAATAATAAATCTGGTCAAATAACCGGTTAACTGGTTTCGAGGATAATCAGTCCGACATCTCCAATTCTACTATGTTGCTTATCTATATCGCGAGTTTCGAGAGTGCAAATTTAACTCGTGTATATTTATTACCAGCATAAGGTTGCACGAAAATTATATAAATCGGATTACACGCGTGAGCTATGCGATAAGCGTGCAATATACAGCCGTAAACGGCCTCTAGTTTATTTTAACCTAAAACAAACAGGGAGTTCGCATGTTAAGTGTCGTTAAATTAAAATTACTCTTGTCGGTATAAAATAAAAGAGCAGGGTGAGAGAGCGTAAGCCTCGACGTTGGTTTTAAATCTTGGCGTAGAACGACGCAACGATATACGCACTAATTATGGCGCAAACGCGCATTTACTTATCGGCATTTCGTCATTCGGACAGCACTTTACGTTGAACTGGCGAATAATGGTTTAATTAAACACCACGTGTACAACCGCAGCCGCCTTGTAAAGGGCCCGTCGATTGATTTACAGTGGCAATACACTGTGGCCAAGCTTCCAACGTGTACGCTGTGAAATAGCCCTCCGGAGAGTCCATTCTAGTAAGAACGCATATATTAGTCCGCGTACTCGCAATTAACCGTTGACATTTACTCCACTTCACCGCGCTCTCTTTTTCCACGGCACGAGTCCTTCGATTCTTCTTCCCTTTGCCCTGCACCCCTCTCCCGCCTTGATATACTCGCGTTATGCGCGTTTACTATTATATTCCTCTCTATTTTCTTCCTTTCCCACGTTTCTTAATACCATCTCACATCATCCTCTGTACTACTTTAAAAGATCTTATTTATAATCTTTGTTTCGTCGTCTTTCTCGTACCGCGGAATTCCAATGTTCGTTCGGGCATATAGACGTATTTAAAACGCGAAATTATTAGGTTATTTAGTTTTGAGTATAATCTAGTAATTTTTGGAATAAGAGGAAATAAAAATAAAGGACTTACATACAGAATATCGTTTTTCTTTTTCCATATTTAGATACGCAGTAGGATACAGAGTGATAACATAACCTATAATTTTCAGTGTCCCTCGTATAACTTCGAAGTGGTATATAACGTTTCGCCAAAAAAGGAAAAGAATTATACGATTACAAATCGAATTTAATTTATTGGGAAAGATTACCTTGGAATATTTTCTCCTTGGATATTTTTCGTTCGTCTATCGCCTAAACGCAATACGACGGACAACCCGAGTGATAATTTCTGTTCGGCGTATCATCGAACATTCATCTTTCTCCGTTTCATTGATCATCCTCTACCCTTTCCTTTTGCCATCCTCGTTCCACGCAACCAATGTATCTCCCCTCCCGTGTTCCACGCATTCGTCCTTCCATTTCCGCCCCTATTTCACCTCTGTCAGGTATGTCGGCCGCAGAAGGCCGTCGCCAGTCACGAAGACAGGTCATAAGGAACGAGTCGCGTGGTCAGACACGAATTACCTGTTCCACGCACTCACTGGAACTCCTTGAGAAGTTCGCTCGGCTTTTCGCCCGCGTAACGCTTCGCACGTCAGCCGGAACGGCCGATTTGCCCGGGACAACTTTTCCTTTCGGGCCAGCCGTGCTGTATTATCGCCGGCGAAAATCTGCGCGCGCACCCGCGCCACCTTGCGCATGCGTGTCGCGTTGCGCAAAGCGGCACTCGCGTGGCGATTTATGCGCATTTCCACGGGCAGAGCGAACGTTGCATCGGAAGGGCGCGTGACGAGAGGAGCAGGCGGCGCTGCGGTCGGTCGATAAGAAACGATAACTGGTGCACTGGCGACGCTGAGTTACGGCTACACGGCCCGCGACATAGTAATTCATACCGGGATGCCTGGACCGCCGTGCGATTAATCGCCGCGATTAACGGTAATTAATTGCGTTGCCCCAGCAGGAGCGAGCAAACGTTGGTCGCTGTGATTGTCCAGCTGCTAGGGATAAGATTCTTTCTCTTTCCTTCTCTTTTTTTCTTTCTTTCTTGTAAAATTTAACTCGGCTTGCGTGTTTAATTACGCGATGTGGAATGATCTGGCTGTGGTAGAACGTGGGTATGGAAATTGGTATTCAAATTTGCTAAACATCCAGTTATAAAAACTGTTTTAAATATTTTTTACATTGCGATGGAATTGATACGATGAGATGCTGGGTTTTAAACCCTTATACTACGATTACCAGTCCAACTCGTAATTTTTCCCTATTACCCCATAAAGATGAATTACACTCGCGTCATACTTAAATTATATTTAACCTATTTTAACCTGCACGAAAGTAAAATTAAATAATTTTACCATAACTCAACGATCTAGGTATAACGATTAAGATTTCGTGCTGCAACTCTAAACCTATCACGATGCTGTCGCTTTGAACGCGCCTGACATTTCGATTTTTCTCTTTTTAATACGGATGCAATTAATTTTTCATTTGACAATAATCTCCTATATATGACGCGAGAAAAAAATCGTGAAGCTCGAACTGATTAACAGATTAAACTGGTCTCGAGTCTAAATTAAAATCGTATTCCTTTTCCAGCTATTATTTATTATTCTTCCATTTAGCACGGCAACAAACTGGTTTGAAAAAGGAAACGCAAAGGGATAAGGAGTTGCATTTATAATAATACTCAGATTCATAACAGCTTGATGCACTTGAAACCGCGGGAGAATAAATCAGAAATCACGCGATTACAGACACATGATTCACATCGGAGATGGAATCTCGACAAATTGAACGCCCTTGGAGCGATCTCATTATGTCAGGCCATGATTCGCCAACTTAACCGTACACACGACTTAATTAAATTACGCGATATGATTTCCACCGATCTTCTTACGGCCTGTTCCGATAATGCTTTACTATAAATTATGCCAGTTATCACGTGCATAAATTACACGATCAACGTGGCGTATTTGCATTTCCGTAAAAGAACCACGCGCGAGCTGATTAAAATATCGGTATCGATCTCCGTAAAAAATCCGAAGATTTATTGCGATTGATATAAAACGTACGATTAAGAGAAAAAGACAATAAAAAATCGTGCAATGCATGAACATTCGTGATACGCAAATCACGAGTCCTACATTTGGCGTTATTTCAGTTTTCTATTCTTTTATCGCAGGAATATTTAACGTTTTTTTGTAATTTAATTTTATCAATTTATTTTTCTTTACCTTCTTATTCATTTAGATTGAAAACTATACGCAATAGGATTAAGCGAGTTATGATGCCTTTGTTTAAAGGTTTTCCGCAATTCTGCCTACTCTTTCATCTCTAAGACCATTCTCCAACGACTTCCTGTAATCCTGCCTACTCCTTGAATAATACTTCTGCAGCTACTTTCCATAGTATTCTGCCTACTCTCTGATTCACTTCTGCAATTCTGATTTGCTCCTTGATTATTTTCCTACGACAGCTTATTCTTCATAAATCCGACTACTGAAATTTTTAAATTCACAGTCAGTCTGTTACCCACAGACTCCATCACGGCTCTGAATAATTTTTAATTCTATATACGATGTGATAAGAATTATTTGCATATACCAGTCCGAAACTTCCGTTAATAAATTACTCGAATTAAAAATTTTCCATTCGCGTAATTTTAATTTAATATTCATTTCCAATACTCTACGAATTTCACCGTATCCTAAAATCTTCCAAAGTTTCTCTAACTCGAGTATTTTCTACAAACCGCACTCGACCCTTCTTCTCAAAATCGCAGTTACCTAATCCAGTATCAAATTCAAATTACCCTTTCCCTGACTCGCCGTTCCACTTTCCATTTTCAATCTACATCCCGCCAACAGCAATTTCGAAACTTTGGAAATCGTTTCCACGATTACCTGCATATTCACCGAAAAAAAGAAGAAAATTTGAATTTTCAAATTTTGCCAAACAACTCTTGCCAAACTGCGAAAATCTATTTCAGTTCGAAATTTTAGAATCAGAATCATACGATTTACTATGAATCAGTGCATATTTCATGTAGGCAACTGAAATCAACGCATTCGAATAGATATTCGGTGCGAATGTTACAATGTTCGTAGTTTCTTATCATTGCGAGCACTGATAAGATGCCAAAGTCCCATCATCTCGTCCCATCCAAATTGTCTCTCTCTCACTTCCCATTGACATCTTCGGATCTATAATAATCAGCACGTCACAAAACCGGTACGCGATTTTTTTCACCTGGACGAACAAAAACACCGACACATCGTTCCTTCGTGCCTCGAAACTCTCGAGGTCGTTTCCTTGATTAGCTGCACGATCATTGACAAAAAGTAAGAGGAAAAAAAGCGCCGTGAAAACGTGTGATTTCCCGTTCATGGTGCTCGCGGAAACAGAACACGGATCGCGTGGTGACGACTATGGAAATCAGACGGGTTCGTTACGTCAGTCCAAGCGCAATGATCCGAGAATAACTAGCCGCGATTATAAGTACACGGTATTGCGTTAAACGGCACGGAATGGCCGGAATAATTGTGCCGTTTGTCGCTTTCCCGGCCACCTCCGTTTCAAATGTCAACCTCTATCGCAGCTGGAACGAAGTCGGTTATCATAACGGGCACGTAATTCCCGATTGCGTCTACCGTAATTGGTTAATCTGCAACGATGCACGCGGACAGGATGTATATCACCGGGATCGATATTCGAGAGCGAAATTTCTGCGGATTTTTCGCAGCCATGGAATGTTACCGGTTCACGGGGTCCGTTACGATGGAAAGTTTCGATGCTTCTTTTTTTCCCCCCCGTTTTCGTCTTTTCTTTTTTTTCCAGTGGAATTGTGAAAGTCGTGCTCGGCTAGTTCGACTCGTTCTATCGTTGCCGTACCGGCAGCATAAGTTGAGTGGCATAGAATGGGTTTAGGTGCTCGAGATATAAAGGTGAAATTCCTTGCGCGAGAGGAATTCTTTTATTAACACTAAACCTACCATGGTCAAATGACCTGTGAATATAAAAGCAGTGGAATTTAAAAAAAATGAAATAAGGAGAGACATTGAGAGATACATTAGACGTATATCGGAGAAAAATCGCGAAGAAAAGTGACTTGTAATATAATGTTAAACGTGGAATTTCGAATGACTAGATTTAGTGTTAGTTATGATATGAAATTTTTGCAATCACCATGAGATATTACTGACACGATCGAGGCTTATCCGAAATTTTGAACGACAAAGATAATTCCGATTATTTACTCGGTATATACCTCGGAACGATTTAGAGAACGGACTCCTTATTAATTCTTATCACCACACCAGACGCGAAGTCGCGATATGTGTGCACGCGCGTAAGCCGATAAAACCCTTTAATAATCGGATCAGTAAGGAATACCGAAAAAGGCTAACTATGACGCTTAAGAAAATCGTGCCTACGAGTAGCGGAGACGTTCCATAAATATCGCTTAAATGTTTCCAAGTGCTCCCTCACGAAATCCAGTTTCTCCTGCAATCGCGAGCAAAATCTTGTTTACCAACGTAGTCCACGGTATCTGCGAACGGAACAAACATCCCTTTTAATTAGACCACCTCGCGATGAAAGTTCGAACGGGGGCAATTATTGGCCGGCAGACGAGCGGGGATTTTCCAATCGGCCGATGCACTCGTGAAAAGGGAAATTGATTTTATTTCGTCTGTCAGCGGTATTATTTAATTACCCTGTGGAACGGAATGGATTAATCAATAAGCGGTATCACGTGGCAACGGATGGGTAGCACGGCTATGTAGCAATTAACGGAGATATCGCTGGCTTTTCTCCGGCTCGTTGGGAAATTAATTACCGGTGTAATAATCCCAGAGTTTCTCGACGTTCTATGCTCGCATTGATTATTCGGAGAAACTTTCGGTATATTTCAGAGGATAACAGTTCGGTGTAGGTAAGATCCGGGAATCTGAAAATCACGCGCCGGGCAATTTGATAAATTACGTCTGCACGTTTAATTGGAATGCTTTAGCCGCAAAGAAATTTATTCCTGCGATCTTTTTCGGACCACTTGGTTAATTAAATGGAAACCGTTTCCCTTTAATTAACTTTTGCTCGATTGACACAGCTATCGCGTACTCTAAATATTTACTTTAGACCCCATTTGGTATAGGAGTTTTTACGTAAAATTTAATGCTTCATCGATATTGGCTGTTTTATTTGAAAACCTAAGAAAGATCTTGGTATCTTGAAAAAAAAAAAAACACAAGAGGATGCAGATTTTATCGTTGTACGTATCTCTCTAGGAAGCATGCAGCTTTTCTCTGAAACATTTTTTTAAACAAATTAAATTAAGCAGTCATTCGAACTCCTTCATTGCTAGACTCACCGTGTATAAATAAGTATGATTTTCTTCCTGGTTACCTGAATATTTCAGAGTACTGTCTTCCTACCTCGAATTAATCTCGAGGTTAATAATTGTTTAGTCCCATTTGTATTTCATTTTTCACAAATAATCCGTATACCTGTAAACAGAAATATGTATGTAGGAATTGGATAAATGCGGCCCTGAACGAATGTTAGGAATGGATGGAACCCAAAGCTTATAGAAGTGACCGCGTGCAAGAGGTGAACGCGAGAACGAGTGAAAGTTTAGGGATGCGTCCTGAGTGTCCCAACTACCTGGCCCACCCAAGGCCCAGACCGCATGGGAAATGCGTGAGTGAGAAAGAACGCCTGTGTCTGGAGGAGGTAAAATGGAATGGAAGGTTTATATTAGCAGTGCAGGTAGTAAGAGCTTTTAGTTTTAGTCTTAGTGAGGTAAGCCAGCACCGTAAGAGTGAGTCAGAACCTCTAATCAGTTGTCTAATCCAGTTGATTATTTTAACCCTTTGACTACTATAGGTACCTATAGATGCTTAGAAATTTTGCGTTTGTGATGCTGAGTGCACCTATTGGTACCCACTTTTTTATAAACAGAGTTCTTTCATAACGAATAAAAAATTTTTATAAAAAACAGTTATGACGGTGTGTTATAGCATTTGTCATTTGTATTATCCTTTGTACATAAGGGAAGGATAAAAATTATATAAAAAGGCTTTAGTTTTGTATTTTATAAATGAAAACATCTGACTTTTTATTATAATAAATAAGACCATAATCACATTTCTCAGAAAAAATCACCGTAGCGAGAGAGTTAATAAAGTTATATATTTTAATAAGTATTCCCAAAGAAATCGCAATATTATTCTAATCAATTCGACCCTACATTTATTAGTAACAAGATAAAAGAATTAATAAATAAATAATCATTCGAATGTAGAAAAAAGAAAGAAATACAGGAAAAGGTGTATTCCAAAAAATGAACAAATCCTTTACTTTGCCTATGTATGTACAAGCCTAGGTCGATTTGTCGAAAAAATCGAATTGATTTCTGACGACTCGGCGCGATATTTTCACTGAAATTTCCAACGCTCGAGCGAACAGTAGCAACCTCGCGTGTCCGAGAAGGCCAAGGAAAGGAGCGTTCTCATGCCGCGTTACACCGGAGGCAATGAAGCGATTAATGAATTAATATTTATTCTTCTTGCATGAGAAGACGGTCGGAAAGGTCTGTTCGCGTTCGTCACTTATCCGGTTAATCCGGTACCGAAGCACCGCGTGGCTCGCGTTTGCCGGATAATTCATACTTGCACGGCTAATGGCGCGATTTTATATCGGCGACGACTCTGATGTGGCATAATTGCGGCTGGCATGTTGTAATTAATGCTGCGTAAGACGGAGAAAGTATACGGTCGGACGTGCCATCTGATCTGTTTTGTTCTATCAATGAACCGCGTCTTTCAGGCGGGTTGAATCGAAGAAAATCAGCGACGACCTTCTTCTATGTATCTGATAACGAAGATTCGATAGGCGAATACGACGCGACCGGATAAAAGATACGATAGGAATCCTTGTTTCGACAGAACGATTGTCTTCTGGTATTTTCGAATAGTAACTGTTTCGTCCGAACGTTTAATTTTAGAGGAAAGGAACTCAAGCGACGTCTACATTTTTTTACGAGCGTAAACTAGTTCAATTAGATTTGTGAGAGTTTATTTTATTTTGATACAAGGTGGCAAAGGTTTGCAAAGTTTGAGTGGTGTGTGGATGGTAACTGTCGAATGCGTACTGTCTTCCGTTTTTCGAGTTTGGTTTTGATTGATTAAAGTGAGTGTTAGTGGAGGAAAAGTAAAGGTTTTTGATTGGATGTGGGAGTGTTGGATGGATCTTTAGTTGAGGAGTAGTAAACTGTCAAGAAAGTTGTCTTTAATGTCTCTAATGTGATTTATAGTTCGTCCGTTTGTCACTTCGGGAGATCTTTCGCACGTGGTTCTCTTCTGTCGAGTCTGCTCGTTATAAATTTTCTATTTTCGGATTTAAACATACGACTTTGGAAGTGCGGTGAGTCGCATCTAACTTGCGACGTTATGTTGTAATTTAAAATAATAAGGTCCTTTGAATTACCAAACGGAGGTGTAGATATAAAAGTTATGACCTGAACCTGCGTCCTCAGGTCCTAGACGAGGGTCTTTCGACCCTTGTAAATGAATAGGAGAGGAATGAACAGTAACAGCCTTCTTTCATCATCGCCTCATCGATGGAATTCGAACTGTTCGTCAGTTCTCGGCGAGCCGTAGGATCATTTCGTTGGAATCCATCGGGGTATAATTCGTTATTTATCGATATCTAATCACGTTCATGTTCTAAGTGCCCATTATGCTAAGGTATTATCCGAGTGGGCTGGTAATCATTTATACTGTGCTACTATAATCTCATCACCTCTCAATCACTAGTAATTGACCCTACGGATAATACGCCTCTCCTAACACGCCTTTCCTATAATTTTCATTAACAGAATAACCCGAGTCAACCTATAAAATCGCATTCATAGACGAGTATTACGTTCCAGCCTCTAAATGCTCGCTCCTACGCTCAGCCTGACCCAAACCAGCTCGATCAAACTCCACGTCTATGGAACAAACTAAGCAGAGCAGAAACCGAAATCAGATTCGCGTAATCCTAAAACCTATTAACTTTTATTAGCCAGTCGAGTTATCGACCACCGTAAAACCACCAATATCAACCAAACTCTCTTCGCTACCTAGGACCTAGGAATCTGCCAATAATAGACAACCGACCTCTCCAGACTCGCCAAATTCGGCCAGATTAGACTT
This sequence comes from Euglossa dilemma, assembly GCA_002201625.1. NCBI lineage: Eukaryota > Metazoa > Arthropoda > Insecta > Hymenoptera > Apidae > Euglossa > Euglossa dilemma. Next base: position 380,149 of record NIJG01000010.1, read on the forward strand.
CGTACACGAGTCTGCTGGCAACCTATAACTGACCCATATCCGATCTCCTCAGACTCGCCTAATTCTACCAGCCAAAATCGGTGGAGTCTGCCAACAACAGTCATCTGACTTCGGATTCGCGTGATTCGAGGAACGAAAAACACGTTTGAACGTATCGCAGAATCCCCATCAGGCGATCCTTTAACGACGTATAATCGAAAATCGGCGTATATTCCGGTGTAATTTCCCACGTGGAAACGCGCCTGGTTCATGACTCATCCCTTCCCCACGAGCGTGCGGGCCCCTATCGGCGTAAACCCTTGTAATTACAGCTTGCAGAAATTCGCCAAGTAATTCATGTGTGGGATAGGCGATCCCGACGCCGATGTAAATAACCAATAACGATTACGACGCTCGTGTGCGTGCACGCACGGTTTCACCCGATCGGTATATGTGTCACGGTACGCTTTCTGCCGGCGCACACATAATTTCTCATTATGCAAATCGCGGCGAGGACTTTCCGCGCGAGCACGGCCCGGCCTCGCCGAGGCGTATCTGTCGATACACCTATCCTCTCCCGCTCTTTCTCTCTCTCTCTCTCTCTCCGCGTCTCCTTCGTCCCCTGTCCAGGTGGAACGTTCCGCGTTAAGACAGCGGATACCACGGGTCGAGCGCCGATTTTCTGGTTGTCGCATCGCCGGCCTCGATGACAGGATCCTGATACAGAGAGAGGAGCGATTCGAGGAATTTCGCGGGACCATGCCTCGGTTTTCGAGCGGAGATCGCTGGAATGCGGCGCCGCTGGATCGCGCGATTCCAATGCGCCTGGAGATCCCTCACGTTTGATCTCCTTTCCTCGCCTTTCTTTTTCGCCATTTATCTCTGCTTCCTTCGCGCGGCCGATGTTTACTCCCGGCAAGAGGATTTCCTTCGCTCGCGAACCTGTCGGATATTGTTTGTTCGCGTACCAGTCGTCGGAGATCGCTCGCGACGCGGGCCCCATTTCTCACTTGGTTTTATTTCGGCTCACCGTGTTCAACGGGTACAGAGAATTGCTCGCTAATGTTCGTTTCGACTAACTGTACCATCGCGGTTGAGGAATAATCGGAGGTCGATGTGCCATGCGCGCGATACGAGGTACGCAGGTGTTTAATTAAACGGGCTGTCGGTGAGTCACGAAAGGATAAATCGGAGTTGGATCTTCCCTATTTTTCACGTGACCGATCACTCGCCGACTTTCTATCCGTGACTCGGTCAGGCCAGGCTAGGAACCGCGATTTCTTTGCGCGAATCAGGCATTCCTCGCACGCATATCACTTTTACGTTATAATAGACGCGTAATTGCGGCTATTAATCTCGGCCGGTTGAAATCGTTAGCTGCTATCCCGTTTCTATTATTTCTTCCTCTTTTTCAATCATCGCGTGATTTATAAATATCCGATACCTGTAAATACATACAGTTACAGATAGTTACACTATCTAAACGTACGAACACAGTTCGTACGATATATCAAAACCCGTTCTATATTTAACCGAACGTACAAGTTCTAGTGCTCGAAAGCTCATCCAGCCTCATCCATTAATCATCCGTGAGAAAAATCCGCGATTTCAACGGATTGCCTGTGCTTCGCGTGCAGACTCCTCATCGTACACGCGTCCGCAATAATTTTGGCGAGTCCTACGTGCGCGAAACGCACAATGCGATTAATTGGCATGTCCGTTGCTCGATAACTCACCGAACGAGCCCACACGACGCACAGATCGGATAATGCGAAGCTCTGGCCGCATAATGCGATGGATTACACTATGCCGACTATAAAAGACGAAGAACCCGTGGTCGTTTAAAAGTAACCGATCTCTCCTCCTCTCTTCCCCGCTTTCTTTTCATCCCGCCTTCCCGTTGCACCGGCTATGGATAAATTACGAGGCTTCCGTGGCTTTCTCGCCGCGCAATGCGCGCTGCCATCCGATCGAACGCCGATCGTTAACAATGAGTTTGTCAAGGTGGCTGACGCGCCGTGCGCCATTGCAACCACCATTGCAACCCTGGAATTTCAGCGTTCCCCTCAATCGCGGTTTTCGCCTAATTCCTCCATGGAATATCGTGCAGGAGGATAGTATTATGTGGCTACTTTCTAGAGAAAGTTCCGATGCAAATGAATGTCTCGTTCGGAATGAAGTATCGCGTACCGATCGTGCGGGGTTTTACGGTCTCGTTATCGTTTCGGAGATGTGCAAATTAGTTTGTCAATGCGAAAGAACGGTATTCTCCATTTTCTTGCGACCAGATCGCCGAAAACATCTTTCCTAATTTTGGTAATTTTTATTAAATATCTGTTTAACTCTTTATGTTAATAAATATATGATAGAACACGAAACGTAATTTTTGATAAACTATGGGAAGTGAAAAAATTGTATTATTCTGCGATCCATCTTATTATTGTCTTGAAATTATTGACAATTGATAGAGTTATGAAGAATATTTTCCTTTCGTTTTCTTCAAGCTGTTTGTTAATTTTTTAGCGAATAAATCATATCATTTCGTTTATCGCCAGATCGAATTGTTGCCAGGGGAATTTGAGAGCGCAGAAATTCGATAAATTTTCCTCGAGTTCCTCTCGTTCCGGGTATCGTCTTTGCCAATGTCGATATTACGCGCGGTTTAATGAAAATCCGTGGAAGTATTGGAATGACACACAATGAGAAATCCACTGCTCGTGTCTGCATAGCTCGAGGGGGAGGGGGACGTCACGTAATAGCGATTACGCGACAACCGGAAATCAGGGAGACACGTAACGACCGATGTGACATGAAATCCAATAGACTGTGTACTATACAATAGTTTAATAATTATTCGGTTTCTTTCGCCGTGGACAGTCGGGCGCAAAACAGATATTTCCAAAGTCGTTTCCAACGATTTATTGACAGAAAATGTTTCCCCTTTTTTGTTGCAGGTGAGTGAGAGAACACGCTGGATTTATCTTCCTGAACAATGTTGGCGTCTCGGTAAGCGAAACAGTCAGACCTATTTTTATCGTTGATGTTAGAACTCGTTTGAGCAGTGCGCAGTAGGATAGAACGATCTTCAACGATCGCTTAGATGATTCCGAATATTATCTTGTCAGGAGATACTTGTAAATTTATGATGGATAGTGGGATCAAAATCCAACCAAGTTTTTATAGATACCGTTTTCCAACCACGTTTCTCGCCTATTTTTTATAAATTCAAGGATGAAAAGTATTTGCAAAATCTTTGGGAAAAAGATGAATCTCGATCTTCGTCGCGAAACATTTCGAATATTATTTTATTAGGACATACTTGCATTATATTGCTGTATTATTATTTTATATATACTATAATATTATGAACGGGGAATATACAAGATGAAATGTTACGAAAATCGATTCGTACATGTAAAAAAAGTGAATAATCCACAACCAAAACTATCGAAACCACAAAATATACAATTTTCTAAAGATCACCATGAAAACATATATCCAATGGTGTTACGTACTTACAAAATTGAATAAAAGTAATAGAAAATTATAGAAAATTACATAAAAATTCTGACTCACGATCAAATTTTTATTTCATCCTATCTCATACCTTATTTTCTTCCAAATTCAAACAATGTAACTTTGTAATAAACAATTTAAATCCAACGTCTATATAACACAATTGTTTACGCATAATTCCATACAATTCGTATGAATTTACAATACACTCGATCCAAACCACATACGTTATTTTTTCCGCAAAAATAAAAACCTTTACATAGTCTGTCTTCTCAAATTCCTTTCTGAAGACGTCAATTGCATTGAAAATACCTGTGCTGCATTTCCGATCCTTCAACCAGCTCACCTAACAAAATTCTCTCCAGCCGAAATCCCTCTACGGAATCGGAAGAAAACGAAATACAAATAAATGGAGCAGATGGAAGACAGATGAAACACAAAAGTGGGTCGCGCGTTTCCGTCAGATCTCTTAGTCGGCACTTCCCAAGCCGTTTCGTTTTCTGGCGGTTGACAGCTGTTCCTATTCACCGCATACGTGGGCATCAACTTGTCCGTTGGCTGACCGGGCCCCGATGTTGAAAGGAATGCCGTTCGCGGGCGCGCGTGGGCCCACGAAATATATCGGTATACTTTTGCGTGCCCACGCTCGGCCTGGCCGCGGCCACGACGGGAGCCTTTAATGTTAAACACGTTGCGAAATCCGGTTGATTGCTTGCGCAATACTGCGTGCTCCTCGTTTCCCGAAACGAGCGCCGGACGAGGCCGATTGCGAAAGCAAACTCAAATGTCAACCTGTCCCGCCACATCATCCGAAAAAAAAGCATTCGATGAGGGTACTGGAGCTGGTTTTTCGATCGGGTTACCATCGCAATGGGTCCTTCGGCAGGAGGTGGTAGAAGAAGATAGATACGTCCATGAGCTGCAAAGAGTGTAAGAGAAACTCTAGAAAAGCGTCCTGCACTCGTCAATCGCAAGAACGTCATTCTTTTACACGATAATACGTAACCACATACGGCAAGGATGACTAAAGAAAAAATTCTTCAACGTGGATGGTCTATTTACAACAGCGGATCTCGCTCCGACAGACTACCACCTTTTCTGTTCCTTGCAAAACATTTTGCATGGAAAAACCTTCAATTGTGAAGAGCAAGTCCGTCAGGCTGTTGAAAATTTCTTCCAGTTCAAAGCAAATGTATTTTACAAGGAAGGACTTGATAAACTTCCAGGAAGATGGGAGAAAGTCATAGATAATAGTGGTGAATACATAATAAATTAATATGATTTTGTTATTTAATGAAAGCAAAATAAATGTCTGAGAAAGAAACTAAAGTTATTTTTGACTCGACCTACGTTAGCTAAAAGAAATTAGTTTCTTCTCTTTCTTTTTGGAGAGATCCGTGAGAGTAGCGTTAGAATCGATGGTTGTGATAGGTATATTTATTAACTCTTTGCACTGGACGATTGTTTTGACTACAGAAGAGTAGAAATTCACAGATATTCTACTATAAAATTAACTTTTTTAGTAATAAATAAAGAATTGTATAATAATTAACACGTAAAATTATTTGATTTCGATATTTCACATATTGTTATATTATCTTAAACTTGAAATATTAATTAATATTGATCTTTGAAATTTTATGGTGGCAGACAGTCGCTTCCCGAGAGCAGAGTTAAAAATTTTCGTAGGAATATTATAGCACAATTATGGAAGATATTTATAAAATTGAATTTGTGTTTGGATTTGATAGATATAAATTTTGTATCTACGAGTATTTATTCGTGGAATTAAGTGTCAATTTTTTCCTCTTTTTACTTGATTTGCAGGAGAGATGTTCCTAGGGATATTATTATCGATTCAGTGGAATTAAATTTTATGCCGCCTGCGAGTATTTTATTCGTCGAAGTTAGGTGCCATAGTCTAAAGGAAAAAATCGTATCGATGAAGAGTTATGATATAAACTTTGAACAGATAGTATGACCTATCGTGAGATATTTAAGTAGTTTTTTATTCTCAGAAAGAAAGAATTCTGTAGTGAAAAGAAATCTTCGACCTCGTTTTTATGTCTAATGAAATTTTACGTCAGACCACAGAGTGTCTTTTAACCTAGACTGAGGACTTTGCATCTTCAGCTGGAGGAAGTAAACGCAGTAGAACGTATAAATACATCGTTATGTAAGCCTGCAATCAGACACGTTTGGAGTTTGATAGAGTTTAGATACCACGTTTACTATCTTTATTTGGATGAAACAATTTTATTGCGTAACTTGTTTGTCACATTACTCTTATTTATTCGATGAATTATCAGAAATCTTAGCAGCAATTGTGGTTAAAGCAGTAGACTAACTCGAGGAACTACAGGAAAGTTAGGTTCGTGGAATTGGAATCAAAGAAACTTCTTATATTTGGTTTTTTATGTTTAGTTTTTATTTCTTTTTGTTCTGCCTGGCACTTGGTCAGTATTCGAATAATTCAGACCTCTAGTCACTTACGTGACACGAAAAAAAAAAAAATAAAAAAATGACGAATCTGAAAACACTCGATGAATTATTCAGTAATATTACAATATGTAATTCGTTAATTCATATTCGCCATAATATAAACTATGCTCGCTACTTTGAATATATCTCAAATATAAAAAATAATAGATCCTATCCCTTCTTAAAAAAGAACGTATTTAAAATTTGTCCTTCTCCTTTCGCCGAATCATCCACTAACACTAAGTTCTAAAGAATAAAATAGTACATCATTGAAATCAATCACACTACCCAAATATTTATCTCAAAATTAAGAACGTCTACTCCTGACAAATTTTTTTATTATTCACCTATTACCATGACATAATCTGTACTCGCTATTTCGGACATACCTCGAATATCAAAACTAAACCTATCCTATTTTATCTTAAAAAAACCAAACTCCTTTTCTCTTTTTCTTTTACCAAATCATCCAGGAACGTTAAAATCCCAACTACCACGAGCTAAAAAAAATACCTGATCTAAACCAAATTCCATACAGTACCTGTTAAAGGAATCAAGAAATGAAATAACGAAATATAGTACTTGTTAAAAGTATCGAGAAATGAAATAAAATAGTATATCATGTGCATCGATCACGTTACTCAGACAATTATCTCAAAACCCTCACATGTCCCTGACAAATTTTATGCCTGTACAATTTTGTTTCACGAAAATATTCAAAAAAAATTGGTCAACTGATCCGCAACACTGGTGTACCTCGGGTATACCGAACTAGACACAGTAACGCAGGAAGAGTTTTTGTGCCCTTCGCAATGCTCCTTTGTTCCGTATCCCCTGCTGTGTTCCCCATTCTTTTCTTAAACGTTCAATACCGCGGTCACGAGAACGCGTAGGAACAAGGCGAGAGCGAGGCATTAACGAGGCCTGGTCGACATAAATTCACATCTGGGTTAGGATCCAGGACCGAGGCACGGCGCCTCGGCCACGGGACCCATCCGGATAATTAGGGATCGTTAGAGACGTTGGCTGGTGTGCTCGTCATTCATAGTTCGCCGCGATTACCGGGGCAAATTGCGTAACCTATTGATTATGCAACGATCGATCATTATTATCGCCGCGGAGCCGGCCATTATAGTCGTGGCGTATCCTACTTGCGGCCCGCCGAGTTTTCCATACGCGTCCTGCTTAGTAGCTCTCAGATTTCGCGATTTTCTTTATTGCTTTAAATTACACCGTTCCTTATTTTATGCGCCGTTTATAACATTGTTCGACCGGGAACAAACACGTCGCTAGATAAATCAATCAGCGTGCCTGATGGAGCACCGGCTCGTTTGGCCGGGTTCAGGAATTTTAAAGAGGACGATCTTGGGTGAAATGGAAAATGTGCGATGATAATCGTCCTGGATTAGGGATTGAGAATTTTTTTTTTTTTTGGTATTGGTAGATTTTGAGTGACCAAAATAAGTGTTTTCTTTATTCATTGAGATATTCGATAAGTTGCGTTAGCGGTAGTGAAGGTATGTAACAGGTGGATGATTTGAGAAAGTATTTTTCATCAGGATAATTCATATTATCCTTCTATTCTTTTTCTTTTTTTTTATTTCTATGGATCTTGCTTGCAGATGGTTCGATGTGAGCTGATAATTTTTGAAAACATCGTGTAATTTGTGAACACAAAATTTCTTATTTCTTTTAACACTAGATTTACGGGACCCGTCAATTTGACGGATGGGTTGTTTCAATTATACGATATTAACAGATTTAATTAACTTATATTAAGTCTATTAATATTGGAGTATTAAACCTTNTCCCCCGTAAACCTAGTGTTAAACATAGAAGTTTTATTTATCTATATCAATTACGTACTCGCTTCTAAAGAGCACCTGAAGTATAAAATATCGAAAATTGTTTAAGGATAGCTTATTAAGATTTTTATCGATTGTATAACTCGAATAAAATTGTTTCTAGAAATTTATGACCAACCTACGAGCCTGCGAAATAAATTTCGAATGAAATATGAACTGTCATAAAAAATTATTTGCAAAATTTCAGTGCGCTAGGAATGCTATCTCGAGGAGTGGAATTTTAACACTAGATTTACGGAGGTTTTTGAATACCTATCTTTATGGAGACCCGTCAGATTTACGGGCAAAGAAAACTACGTATTTTCTTAAAAAATAAGACCATCAGTTTAATTTAAAAACAATTACGACATTAACAAATTTAATGTAAGTTGATTAAATCTATTAATATTGTATAATTGGAGCAATTCACCCGTCAAAATGACGGGTCGCGTAAATCTAGTGTTAAAGACCACAGAAATTATGTGAAATAAAATATAATATCAACGAATTTACGCGAGAATAAACACCGTGTCTCTGCATCAATGGAGGATTCTATAGGCGGACTCTTTTAGCGTGATCCATTGAAATTTTAACCTCGACCCGTATCGGAACAGCATTGAAAAGGAATCGACCGTATCCAAAAAGGGGTACAAAAAGCTGGACGTGTCCGTTTTCGGTGGACTGAAAACGAGAGCCGTTCAGCTGGCCCAGCTGACAGGTGAGCAGGTTTGGTCTCAAGGCGAGCAATCGGGAGTGAGAGTGAATTTGAAAGCAATAGCGTGAGCTCCGCCGAATTTTATTGCTCCTCAGGTAATAATAAATAATATATGGTGAAAACGACAGTGTCATAGGAGAGTTCGAGGATCACGAAGCAGGAAGTTCGCGGCGTAGTAAAAACTGAAAACGAGGATAGAACGATTTATGCTCGTTGAATCGTAAATTCTGAGATTTCGCCGAAGATTTAGGTTGTACGCGAAGACCTGCCTCCTTTATTCGGGTTTCAGTCCGAAATATTGCAATTTTTAAGCGTGACTCGTGAATTTTTCTTTTAATTTATCTTTTATTTGCGCGAACAAGCAGTTACTTAAGGAGAAATCGAGCGTGTAAATTATTGGTCTGTTTCGAAATTTTCATCGTGAAAGAGAAAGTATTACATTTCATGTTTACTTATTGTTTACACTGGAACTACCGACCTGCATCGCGATTGGTATTCATTAATACAATATAATGAAAATAAAGAGCATACGTAACTACGACTCTATTTGAAGAAAAATCGGTACAATTTTTACCAAAAGTTGCTGCAAAAATAAAATGTCCGAAAAAGTCATTTTGACACTCAAGATAAATAAATTTTGAAAGAAAAATTAAGATTTTGATGGTGATTTTATTTTTTACTTTACAACTGATGTATTTCTTTCTTTTTTCTCCAAATAATCAAATTTTTACTTTTATTTTTGGCAGAGTTGTTCTATAAATCGATCTAAGTTTCATATAAATCCTCTACCTGGACTGATCTAGGTATTAAAATAGCCGTCAGCTTAACGAAATTTTCAAGCTCCTAAGCTGTGTGGGAATGACAGCCTAATCCTTATTTTATAGCATTCGCAGAAGAGTTAATCGAAGTTTTGTTTTGACTTAATGTAACAACCGTACGAATATTTATCGTTAATTCGACGTTAATCTATTTTTTCTAATGATATAAAATTATTACTGAACAGTATAAACCACCCGTAAAGATATTTCTAAAAGTACAAGAAGCATTTTCAATGTTATATAATGGAGAAACCTACTTTGTATATCGGTATCCGATACACGCGCAGTCGATCAGGTGTGTAGTATGAATCAGGCCTTAACTGTACCTCATTCTCGACCTACGACTACCTGATATACGATCTTTTTTCCCGTGTGTTCGAGAGACCCAAGACCCTTGAGATAGGTCAAGACTGGTACCAGCAGGGAAGATACGAAATCTGGCACCAGTTAGTTTAAAGACTCACTCCGTCTCTGTGATGCAACTCGCGTGGCATTCTAGTTACAATCACGGTCGAGATAATAAAAAAACATAAAGCAACAATTTTTCGCGATCACTGATCGATAAGTAATTCATAATATCTAACTCGATCGCGAAGAACCTTCAAAATCCAAAATTAATTTAACCCTTTGAAAGGCGACTCTCAGTCGCCATTTGTTTTAATGCTGTAATTTAAATAACGAATAGGAAACGATAAATATATTAAGAATAACTATATGTGAAATAACCCACTAACTTAACCCAAACACGTGCCTTTCTTATTTTATCTCACTATTAAAAATGCCAGTGGTGATACAAAGATGTAAAAATCTGTTGCTATCGTTCACCACGAAAAAACTTTTCAAAGGGTTAAAATAATAAATCCGCGAGATAATCCATTTGTAAAGTATTCACGCAAACTGTTAAAAATTTGTTTACACCACAGAGATTACTGATAAACGAAATCCCGAATGAATCGTGTATACCTCCATTCGCGAGATAGAATTGAACGAGTCGCTTCATTTAGCTCGATACACGAGCATCTTTACCCCATAGCTGGCAAAAAGGGGAAAAAGAAGAAAAAGATTAGGAAGAGCCGAAGAAAGAGAGAAAAATCAATTGCACGCTTTACCTCATTAGTATATACGTCCGTATGACAGGCTGCGGAGGCAAAGAGTTTGCATGTATGATATTATTATCGGAGAGGTTAGCTTCCTGCAGCCCTCTATGTCCAGACATACCAGTGATACTATGGACCTACGTGTGTAGATCGTGTGCACGTGTACACGCGCGAGCAGCCATCGGCGGCCGACGATTGCTAGCTTGTTATTAATCTTAATTGCCATCTAGAGGCTGCCAATTAACAACGCCTGTCACTTGTTTTTCCTCAGTAGGCACTATCTTACCGGAGGAGGGTCTCTGCGGTGCACTCACCACTCGCTGGTTACACTCCCCTTTACGCACCCACCCCGTGATATTAATCCCCTTTCCCCTCAGCCCTTTCGCCGCTCCTCCCGTCCTTTTCCGTTCTATCTTGCTTTCATTCTATCGGGCCTCGGTATTCCGTGCAATTATCACCGCCTATGGAAAATATAATTATTCGAGATTCCCCGCGGGGTTAGGTTAAGTTTGCCGGGAGGATACATTATCGTCGCTCGGTAATACACAGACCGCGCTTAATGGTATCGATTACCGACGTTCGACGCGCCGGTAAAAAAATCCTTGTTCTCGACTCGAGCGCGGTTTCACAGGTAAAAGAAGCGCATTTCCCGCGCGCGCCCTCTCGCCTGTTCTTCCATGTACCATCGCGTCACGGGAACTGAAACGGTGTAGTCGCCATCTCCCATTACTCGCCGTGATGTTTATTTACCTACCGATGAGCATATGGCGCGCGCGAGCTCCTGGAGGAACGGGGCACAGGAAACTGGTATGAAATCATCAATCATGTCAAAGCGTTATATTCTTGAGCGGAACGTCGAGCGTTTATTTTTCTGTCGTTGCTTCGAAAAGTATTACTTATAGTTATCGATTAAGGAAATTAATTAGTAGAACACGGCGAAACTATTCGGATGGGTTGCGTGTTGCAGAGCCTTTGCTACTCGTTCGATCATATGTCAAAATTTTATGATACGTTATCGTGGTACGGGGGGTTAGTCCGCGAGGATATTAATGGCGTTCGACAATATCGTGCAGCAATGTTACCAACCAATTACCGTTGTCCCGAAAAATGATCGTACCCTGCGAAATTAATAAAGGTCGGTAACAGGTTGCAGTTACCGAGTGCAGCCAACTCGAACCGATTCGAGTTGCGATCAATTGTCGAGAGTATACTTTCTAAACGAAGGAGATCGGAAAGAAAAATCACGCGTGATACGTTATGATTGAGCGTTAAAATTCCAATTTGCCGAACCGCGCGGTTTCTTGTCGGGATATCGTGTCGATATAAATCCGTGACTAATCCGACTTGACATCATAATTTAGCAATCTTTTTTTTCGCCGTACGGGAAGTGAAAAACCGTTCCTGAAACGAAGCGATTTTATCGAACGAACCGTAACGTTGCTACGATTGATAATGTATCGAAGAACGTTTGTGTTTGGCACTCGGGTAAACCGGGAAAAAAACGCGATCCGAATTGTACGGGTGATCCGGATCTGGTCGCGTAATCTCATTTCGCCGAATGTTATCCGAAAAGACTGGTTTCCCTTACGGTCGGTTATGACGTAACGAGTAGGTAGTGTTTCATGCCCAGTCCGCAAGAATGCAGCAGTTATTGCAGTTACCGTCGTGCCGGACAAAACACGATACAGAATTTATCTGCTCGCGTGTAAAAGATCAACGATACTTTTACGATTTCGAATATTTCCCGTGTCGGTGTACATGCTACCACCGTTGCGTCACACTTGTGCGCGAATAATCACGCGATAGGATCGTGCACATTGAATAAAGACAAAGGCAACGTCGTATATAATATCGGATGGTATCGAAAGAATTTAATCTTACGCTTATTCTTCGCCAAGTTCCGTGATTTACGACAGCGAAAACAGCCCGAGGTGGCCATTGAGGTTAGGAACGTCACGGTTGACCAAACTACGCTCCGTCGATGAACGATCGTCGAAGCCGTTAATCGTTAATACAGGCGCAATGAAAGATTTGCAGCAGTAAAATTTAAGACCTCGGCATGCAACCCGGGCCGGGCGTGCGATCGTGCACACGGTAACCAGTTCGCAATCGAGCAAGGCCGTTTTGCGATCGCTCGTGCGCGTCGACCGCGTGCTCGCCCGTGCGCGCGCGCGCACGCGCGTCCAAGCGCACGCTCACGCTCCGCCACCAATGGAAATTCAGCGCAACGTGACGTTCCACTCGTCGAGAGTGAATTCCCCTAGCAAAATCGAGAGTGGTGCGGCCTGGTGACCGTAACCATCATAACTGTATATACAGCGACCAACTTTTAAGTTAACAACGCGCTCGAATCTTCGACAATTATACTCATCTTTAACAACGTTATACGTGTCTCGCTACGACATATTATTTGACGAAATAACCGAACCCAATGCTCCTCCGCAATTACCGTAGACACGACGCCGAGAGTTTACGTTAACCCAGAGAGAACAATTTGTCGATTTATTATTACTTTTGATAAAAAAATCTCACGAAAGGGGTACGAACCTAACTTTAGACATTGACCGTATCCTGTGACGAGGTTGCTCGAACCGAAAAATAACCAAAGTGACACGCGTAATCGGATAGAAATTAGGTTAGCGAACCTCGTCTCAATTATCCGACGAACTACGAGTTACATCTTCACCCTAGCCAAGGCCAACCGAAACACGCATCACCTCGGAGCCACTTAACCTTACCTGCGTGTCTCGGCACTTCATCGCCATCCCCGAGTCGCCTAAAGGGGTGTTGCCACTTATAACCCGGCAGGAGAGGCGAAGAAGGGGAATCCATTGAGGATTTTTACCCGGACGAAACGAAGGACGGTTCCGTTAGGAAATAACCGGGCTTGTAAACTGAACGCGGACGAAGACAAAGAAACGAGAGGACGAACGGACAACGGACGGGAATAGGCGACGGGACTGGAAAGAGTGGGGACAGAGGATAGGTTAGAACGCGGCAGGAGTGGGGGTTGCAAGGCAAGCCGGGTAAAAGGAAGGCGTGGATCGTTACGGACCGCGGCGGCCGGGGCCGCGGGCCTCGTAATTATAAATGCAGAAAAAAAAGGGTAGCTGTAAAGGCCCGATTACCGCGGTGCGCGAGAGAACGCGGATTCTAATTGACCACCTGCGATTGCACGGTGCCAGCCGCACTGTGTTGCGCACGTCTTCATTCCACCCGGCCACGCCACGATGCTTATACGCGTCTTCGATCAAAACGCGGGCCGCTTAAACGCATGCGAAGAGACGGTGGCGCGATGGGTGGGGAGGTACGAAGACGTGGACGCCGAAGACGACGACGACGAGGACGAAGACGAGGAGGAACCGGAGGACGCAGAGAATGGCAGAGAGGAAAGCCGCGGGGAGAGATGATCGCGGATCGGGCTTCAGATTCTGCGGATACCACACGTCATTTAACACTCTAAGGACTCTAAAGGCTGATCTATCCGCCGATAAATTCAGCTCGCGGCACTCTGTTATGTATCTTGGGAAGATGTCAGCGGACGATCGGATCGCCGCGCCTAATCGCTCGATCGAGACGCGCTGCCGCGCAGTAAATGGATGACCTTGAAATTGGAGGAGCACCGCGGCGGCGGTTGCCTCTACGTCGCGAATCGTTCCGACTGTGAGAATCCGGGGGTGAAGAATCAGCCGTGCGATTCTCGTAAGAGAAAATCTTCTCTTACGAAGCGATTGCAAGGAGTACTGTTAGGGTTGCGATGGGGTACGTGTACGTCGTGGGTCTTCCGAGGGATTCTTTTTCGCGTGCAACACACGAAAGGTCAAACAGACCGTAATTATACCGGAGAGAATGATTACGAGAGTCGATGAAAGTCGACTGTTGCCGGGGAAGAGTTAAATTATACCGCGATACGATCATCCTCCGAACGTACCGATAACCTGCTTAATTCCATCATCGTCCTACCAGCGAGTTGCCTGCGCGAAACAAGGGTAATCCCCTGTATCATCTCGCGTATTTCCCAACGCTTAGCACCCGGGTACAAAGTATGCTAGGCAGGGCAATTAAAATCGAGTATCGCGTCAATCACCGGGATGATCCGTGTATCGGTGGAAACAAAAGCATCGAAAGCACGGGATCGTGATGGAAGATACGTGTAAATTTCCCCGTAACGATATCCCCGGCCTCGAAATTAAAGAGGTATTCGAACCGATCCCACGACCGTTCATCGACGATGCGTCTGACCAGGGTGAAACACGGAGTCCCGCGTAGCGGAGGCATCACGAGTTCGCGTTTACGAATAATTGCACCGATTAAACGGGAATCGACCGAGAACCAACGTTTTCTGGTCATCTGCTGGCCGTGCGTGTACGTACGTTCTTTGCGCGATCAGAACCAACAGGATACGTATTCGAGACACTTCCGGTTTCGAGAATCGCTCGACATTTTTCGCCCCTCCCCTTCGTCTTTTTCTCTACCTTCTTTTCCCGCCGTTTTCAATCTCGGTGCTGCGGTTCGTTGACACGGGTGAAGAAACGCGACGGAGTCGTATTGGAATTTATGCGTCGTATAGAATCGATCCTAACGAGTCTAATTGAGGGGTCGAATTATCCGCCGGAATGAGATTACCTCGGTCTCGTTTCCCCGAGGATACGAAGCTTATTAGATGTTTTGCTAAGGGTACGTCGAATGTACGCCGATTATTAGAAATCGCGGAGATCTCCACGCAATAACGGCTCCGAGTCCTCTCCCGTTTCTTTTGCCCCTATCGGTTTAATATACAATACGATCTCCGATAGTAAAAACCTGGAATTTTTTCCTAACTTCGGATATCCCCGATCGCGTTCTCTAGGACATTCGCGTTTTCAGCAGCAGAATCAGCGAAACTTCCACCAGTCTCTCGGACACACAGACACACGCCGTTTATCGTTCCATTATACACACCGACAAATACATCGCAAAGTGTGTGCTAATCTACGCTAATGGACGGCCAACAGCCTACTTTTACTGGCCGCACGAACAAGCATAAAACGGCCAATAATCATACCGGAAGCATTAACCAACCCGCAATAAACTATTGGAAAGCTACGCACCGAAAAACGCTTATCCACGGGGAAAAACGTCGGGTCGTTCGGTTGCTTCACCGACGGAGAATTAGCATGAAAAAGGACGAAATCGAGCGGCGTAAAATGAACGGGTGACCAGGGACAAACGAGCCTCCCGCGAAAGCGTTTCCTCTCCTCTGCAAGAGAGTTTCTACGGCCGATCCATCGAAGCGAGAGAGAACGCTGGAAAATGTTAGCCGTCGGGGACAGAATTTCCAGCCAGGCATCGGTTGGCCAAAGGAATCATTGAAATTCCCAGACACGTGCAGGCCCGCGTCTCTCTGAGCGACACGGACATCGTTCAGCAGGAAATTAGCTCGGTTCTCGAAGAAGATAGATTCGAAACAGGGGATGCGAACGGGGCACGCGAACCTCGGATTCCCGGGAAACTGATCGTTTCCGGTTGGATCGCGTTGCTCCAGCCTCCATTTCCTTCGATTCCCGCGCCCGTCCCGACTAATAACACGCCAATCGAAAAGGAATTGCTGCGGCGAAACACGGAGAGAGAAAGAGAGAAAGAGAGAGACGCTCCCGAGGGGTACGCCGCGCCCTCTGGTGTTTCTGCGCGCAGGCTACACGCGATTCAGATTAATAACGCTGTTCGAGCCGGGGAAGGCCCCCTGTTAGGGCAACAGGAAGCGGTACACGGACGGTGAAACGAGCCGCGTTTTCATAGGCAATTTGCCGGGCAGTTGGCGAATCAGATACGAAGCCCAGGATCGTGTGGAGAAACGCGCGTTGATGAGGAATCAAGAGGGTGAGAACGAGGCGTGTGTGCATGCACTTCTGGTGTTGAGCCTGAAAGGAAGGAGTCGGATCGATGCGGGAGTTCGATGCGAGTGAAGTTAATTTAGATTGCTTTATGGGATAACTGTTTTATGTAAGTGGAGATTCGAACGGGAAAGTGATGATGTCAGGTGAAAAAGTGGGCAGATAGCGTTATTACACGAGTGCAGACTTAATAAGTTTCGAGTTATTGTGAGACGAATAATTGCAAGCTGGAATAGCCTAAACGTGATATCTTCGGTTATGTTCGCTATACCAAGAGAGGAAGAAGAAGCGCGTAAGTAGCTACATCTGTCGTGTAAATTTGGGAGAGAAACTTGGAATATCGCGGTTCGAAAACGGTCAGATAGCCGACTGTTTGAAACGCGTTACAGATCGGTAGTTGTAGCGTGAAGTTAGTACCGCGACGTGAATGAAAATTTACTACTACTGCTATTTAATATCCGAGTCCGTGAAACAGTGCAGATGGTAAGAGACCACCCGACGCGTAGTCGTAACTCCGTCTGTCAAATTTATATCAAAATTCTACGCCCACCGGCCATTATGCTCCACTTTTGCCCTCGGACTCTTTCCACCGCTCCGTCCATCCGTGTCCATCGTTCCCTTTGTCCCACTCCGGCTGGCCTCCCCTCCGCCCACCAATCGCGTAATTCACCGGGCGAAAAAAGAAAGCCGAGCGTAATATCGGCTTAAGTCGACCACTGAGCCGGAGATAGTTTATTACAGGTACGGTGCCGGGCCGATGTACGGTGTGCGAGGTATATATATGACGCGAGGTGGGCATCCCCCGCCGACCGAGAGAGACAGACAGGGACGGACAGAGACAGAGAGGAATCGCGAGATTAGCAGCTGATGAAAAGGTGGAGCCCCGCGAGATGACGTTTTAAGTGCCGATGAAATTGTACAGCGATAAGTGCAGCCTCCGATACACCGGGAACGGGGTTGCGTAGTGGGCCATTATCCATGCAAGCGGTGCACGCACACGCGCGTCGTGTCCTCTTGTCGATGAATCTCTGTGCCGTCTATGCGTGCATACGGTTCCCCGCGCTCTAGAATATAATGCCACTCTGTGTCGGTTGGCCGCGGGCATGAGAACCGATTCGCCATGGGAAGTTGGTATCGCGTATCGATTGGTCGACCGCCAGAGAGCGCGCGCGTAGCGAGCCAGAGAAGGAGCGCGCAGCGACGGGGGTTCCCGGGCGAGCGAGGGAAAAGGAGAGGGCGCTGCTCGCGGCTAGAGGAAATCCCCGAAGGAATGGATCTCCCTGCAGGTTTTATATGGGCCCTTTACGTGGATTTATCGCCGCTCGGTGGACGCCGTTGGCCGAGAGAAAGGGGGACAGAGGGGGAGAAAGAGAGGGAGGGTTGGTTCGGGGGAAAAATAGAGGAAGACACGCGCGTTGTACTCTACGTGGGATAAGATACTTCGCAGGACGTTAACGTAGCGCTGCCGCGGAGTGATCAAGGTGAAAAGGGTTCGGGGCAATTGTCGACTGTTACTCCGTCGTAATAGACGTTCACCGAAAGCTTTTATTCCGTCGAATAGGCTCGCGCGCTCTTTTGTCACCTGTATCGGCCACGCGTAAATCAGCCGCGGCTCTTTCTCCCATCGGCTCCTCTCTCTTTTAATGGTCTTCCAACCACGACCGCCCGGTGATTGATGCTTCTTTCCCGGTGAAAGCTCGTCGCTTTGTCAACCCGTTCGCGGCGACCGACGCTCGTGGATTTATTTAATCCGATGATTTAAGAGCTTACGGACGCGTGTAGGCTGATTCGGTAGCGTGGCCCAACGTTTTATCGGTCCTCGACGTCTTCGAACCCCGAAGATTTCATCTAACTCCGATGCCACCGTGTCTTTTGCTTCCTCTTTCGCTTTTCCTGGTCTCCGACTTCGCTGTAACGATTACTCGATGTCAGTTCTGGGAAGAGACAAATATAGGATAAGGTATAGATTCCAAATGGGAGATACCGTGATTCTATGGACAATGAAGATTGGATAGCGGAATAGTCGAAAGGGAAATTAGTCGAGGACTCGTACGCTCGTTCCATGGCCAATAAATACGAAACTGGCTCGATACCGCTTCATTTTATCTAGGCTACCGCGACTGACTTGTAATTCAAATTTATTCACGGTCCACCTTCTCGGTGCCCTTATAAGCGCTCCTCGAGGATAAATATCAGACCTTTTCCGAAAAATTGATCGCGTTAAACGATCTCGAAATCAAGAGCCTGTTCTTATATGGCATTTTACGGCGGAGGCTACAAACATATGGCTGCTTATGGAGGTTCACACTTGTGGTTTGCCAGTTTTCGGTACACTTCAAAGCATTTCTAGCCTGTTGCTCACAATATAGCGTCACAAAGTATCCCGACTGCAACGAGCCTAACTCACGATCCTTCAGAGGTCGTTCCTTATCCACGAAGCAACATTAAAGGCAGTAGGCTGAAAAGTTGCTCGATAAAGCATGCAGGAACGCGGCGACGAACCCCTGAAGAAGTGTAAGCGCGAGATAAGTAATCCTTGTATCTTAAATGCATTTCGCCGGCTGTGCCGTGCGAAACTTTGTCAACCTGCTACAGTGGACACGAAATTATTCGCGAGTCGTACATCTGAAAAGCTTCGGCGGTTTGAACAGTGGAGATGTAAACGGTGGATACGAGGTATGGCTTAAATTATTCCGGCAGGCATAGCGGAGGGATAGAATTGTGCCGGGTAACTATAAATACCGCGGATAAACGCGTTATTGCCGCGATACGTCCGTGTACTCGCGGATCGAACGAAACGCGTATTTTCTCTACCGACACGAGTGTTAGTCGAACAGAGCAAATATCGTGGAATCGCTTGTCCGACTCCCTACTAAATGGCTTCTTCTGCCCCCCGACGAAGGTACCAAATGTTATTAATTGCTCCATAGAACCATTCTTCGGTTTCTAACCGCTAGTGGAAGATTCGATGGACGTTGTAACACGATCGAACGGATTCATTTATTATATTCATCGCTCAAAAACCCCCTAATTCGCGATATACTTGACACGTTTACGGACGGTTATTGCATATGCAGTATTTTCGCTTCGTTCTCTTGGGTAACTGTAATAACTTTCATAACGAACAGGATTAGGAACTTGTAAATAAAATTATTTACTTAATCTACGCGCATACGAGAATCTGACTGCCTCCTCTTCTATCGTTACAAATTTGCACCGTCCTCGAACGTGTCATGTTGTAAGAAGAGAATTTTGGTAACGAAGTTTGACAACGGTTTCTGTGAACTAAGCTAGACCAGGAAAGAAGAAGCAGGAGGAAATTAATACGAACCTGACACGTGCCCCCCATGAGCGTTACACGAAGCATGAGTAGATAAAAGCTGTAAAAAGATGGTGGATATTAAGGAGCTCTGAAAATGGCCAAAATATATTTCCACGAGCGCGCCATCAAGAATACTCCATGCTCGGATCTGAAAAGCCCGCCAGCCGTAAATCTCCGTGGCATCTTGAATTTCAGAGGTGCACGAAATTTCCAGGGCACGTCTGCCATGAATCATACCCGTATCTCTGCGGTTCGGTTCTCGGCGCGAAGGATTCCCAAGATTTTCGAAACGATCCGCCTTTAAGCCCCATCGTCGTACCCTTCTCGAATTCTCGTCTAAGGGGAGGCAGCCAGACAAGTGGCCGTCGAGTTCCCGTAAAGTGATCCAAGCACCTGTGCAACAACGTTGCGAGAGCGGCGAGGCATAGTAGATAAATACGCGAGAGAGCGGGAGGCGCACAGGGCGTAGACTCGCGCCAATAACGACGGCAGATATAAAGGTGCCGCCACCATATGGCCGCCAGAGGCCGACGCCAGCGTTGCATAATCTTTCTCTCCTCTCGGTTGGCGCGCTGCGGCGAATGCATGGTCGCGAGACGATAGCCAGACAGCCGTGTCACGCATCTGTCTGTCCTCGCGTTCGCCGCGGACCGCGCCGCACAGCGCGATGCGCGGTCAGCACGCTTTATGGAAAATGCGCGCGCATACCGCGCATCCACGTACCTGGATGCGCCGAATGCCGATGGTATAGTTGAGGTTAACTCTTCGGCGATGCTGCAGCCTTACCTGCGGAGAAATCAAAGGGTTTCGTAAGTGAGAAGAAATAACTCAACCAAACTATCATATGCACCGTTTATTTCGAAAACGGTGGATCTTTTAAAAAAATTCCAATCGATTTAGCGTAAAATGGACAGTGGAAACGAAAAAAGTAGATCTGCGCCGCTTTCGAAATAAACGATCCGTATGATGATAGTTAGTAGTGGAAAGTAGACATGGTCTATTCACTCGCTTATAGTTTGTTAGACAGCCAAGTTTCATAGCCTCTTGTGAAAATTGACGTTCGATCTGTTCGGAGATTGGAGATCGAGAAGATACACGATGTGACCGTGATGAACTAAACGAAATTAAGAATAAAGGTTGTTTTAGTGGCAACAGCCAGTCATTCTACGTATTCCGATCTGGCACGGTCCATATACGCCAAGCCTGGACTGTTAATCGTATCTAAGAGAGGCAACCTTGTCAGCGCGCTCTTGGGAATTCATGACTCGACGTTGTGGCACGGAATTAGGGTAAGGTCATTATCGCTGACCTCTTGGTGCCCCCGATCGTTGAGTCGTCCGAGAACGTCCTCCGCGGCTCCCGATATGGAGCCGAGTTGCCCTAGTTGCATTCAACGTTATCCTTCGCGTCAACCTTACAAGGAGAGGCTGTCGTGTACACGTCCCGCGCTATTTATACGTCGCGATGAATAAGATCGCGAGAAAATGTGCCGGAACACCTTGAGAAAACCGCGAATGATCCTCGAAAAATCCTGCTCTTTCATTCAGAATGTCTTGGTTGCCTATGTGTACACGATGTTGTACAAGGATGATTCGTTGTTTTCAAGACGACTAAGAGAAGGAACCAAGATCTTTGAACGTCTATCGACATTTGTAAAATGTCAACGTGTCTTTTAATGTAGAATTCTAGCACCGAATTATCTACGGTAAAGCATTAATCTTCCATACGAATCCGTGATACAAAAGATATCTGATTTTTCTAATCTTTTCCCCGGCATTCATCTTCGAGCAATTACCGCGCGTACTTTTTTTTTCTGGGTCGATTAAGTCATTAGCACTTTCGTTGAAAGTGTAATTTTTCTTCGAGAACCATCATCGAGACTATTCGATGACTTTTAATCGATTACATCCTCGGCATCAACCTACTTGTATACATAGACCGATGGTTAAGCTGCGTGAATAAACAACTTCTGACGCATATGTCAAACTGAAAAAGGAGAAACTGCGTTGGAAAAGGTGCCGGCGATAGCTCGCGCGCTCCTCATTAATCAGTATCAAGTTGTCCGCGTGAGGTTCGAAGGCGGGACTCGCCAGATGGCGGTATACGCTCGGGGAGAAGAAAAGTCCCTAGGGTCGGCACCAGGAGAAGGTGTACGCGATTAGGCTCGTTTCTAAATGCAGAAAGTGCAAACGCTTCGCCGTGGGACCAGAGACGCGGCATTCCACGGCTATGCATAAACGGTCGGCATGGTCTGCAGTTGCCCTCTGAGGAGGAGTAGTAAATTATCACCATAATAACCCCATGGAAGCGGATTGGATTTCTCACACAGTCTCTCCTCGCCACTCTGTCGCTCTCCCGGTCCCTGTCTCTCCGCCATTTCTCTCTTCCTCCTACACCTGCCAGCAACGGTGGACCGTCTCTCACCGCCACCGTTTACGCTATCCGCGGTGTTTACACGCGGCGGTGGTTTTATGGGAATGTTAATGGATGACATTCCACCCTCCCTTGGAGGAGAAGGCCAAGTCGGCCGGGCTGTCCTTTCCCGATGCTCGTCATTTCATGGCGGGTTTATTTCACGACCGCTCCCCGGTTATGACCCCTTCCTTCCCGTCCTGGGTGATCGTGTCACTTTCCTAGCAATAGCTACTTTCCAGCTATTGTTTAGAAATAGCGTCCTCCGTGGTGGTCCATCTTCTTCCTCGAATGGCTACGTTTTAACGACCTACCTCGGGGTGGTACCGATACCGAACCCTTTGCGCTAACCATTCCGTCGTTAACTATTCGACTGCTAAAATCCTTCTATCTCCGCGACAATTCGTTGCATCGTTCCGCGAGACAAGAGGGTAGCCTGAGCGTTAGTCTCTAGACTTAAATCCCTAGAAGCGCGCGCATAGGGGCAATAAATGATTTTGAACTTGGACGCGATAATTTCAATTTCCTTGCAGACCCAGTCCGATTTTATTACAAACCGATCTCCGCCAGGTCCAATTTCGCGTCGGATAAAAAGTCAAGCATCGCCATTCGAATTCTCGGAGAATCCGTGGCCACAAATCGCAAGGTTGACCGTGAATTAGCGCCGCGCGGCAGGCCTGGTGATAAACTTCAATTAGGCGACGCAGCTACCATCTCCCTCTCTTCTCCTTTTCTCATATTTCCATCTGGACTCGCGCACGATGCATATCGACGCAACGACTCGCGCGCGTAAAAACGCCTGCTCGCGGATGCAGAACGGATTTAAGGGGCGTTCGCGGTCGGGGATCGGGCCGACTATGAAGCAATTATACGCTTCTACGAATCCTATGCGCGATTGTCAACAGCCTCGTAACTCCGCGGCCAGGCGGGCCTCCCTCTCGGCGCGAAATGCTTCCACCATTTTTCCCCCACGACATTCCTGCTTCCAGAATATCGCTCACCTATATCGCGCGCGAGGTAAATTCAATTTAGTTAACGAATCTTCGTAGGGAGTTTAGCTCTGGCCAAGCGTGCTGTTCGTTAAGCAACGGAGCCGAGAAAAATAAGTTTACGATGGAAGACGGGAGAAAAAGCCAGTCGTAGTAAACGGTAAATTTATACTTCAGCGTGCTGTGATATATTCATTCTTTCGCCCAATTTATCCACCTTTATATTTATCCACCTCGCCCTAACGATATATAACGGCAGATTTCGACCCCGATATTACGAAAATTAACCTTTTAAGCACGGCAAGCCTGGTCGCGGATGGCACAAAAACCGTTCATCACGATTTCTGCTACGACATTACGTGGCAATAGAGTTCTAAATAAATAATCCAAATTAATTAACGGTTTAAACAAATGAGAAGTAAAGCAAAATACGTATAATAATGTCAAAAATGGTGTTATCCACGAAAGTCACTATAGTAGCGCGTCGTTCAGAGTGATGATATCGGCGAAAACCACTATAGTGACGCGTCGTACCCAAGAGGTTAATAAAATTTTTGAGTTCTGTTCTATTTCGTATCATCGTAACAGGTTTGATTTGCTTCTCTCCTATCTCTAGATCCGAATATCATTCTCACTCCAGTAATTTCGCAGATACTTGGGAAATCTTGATTTAGAGCTACCTAACTTTCGAATGCAGATACAAAAGTTCACCTAAACGACGCCTTAACCTAATAACGCTACTGCCTTCAGACCTAACCTCTCGAGGTCTTTCCCTGTATCAACGGGAACTCGTTTAACACCGAAGCAGCGTGCCTGTAAAAATCGAATAATCATAGCGTCACCTGTCGCGCGTGTACGTTGCGTCGAGGATCTTGGGCGCAGGCGCAGCGTCTGTTAGCGGCGACGCCGTATCTCGTCCCATCTCGTTTCTTCCGTCGTTGTAATTGCGAGGTCTCGCGGCCCTCTCGGGGCCCGCGCCGCAGATGAGTTATATCGTCGGTGCACGGACTCGCACGGTGGGCCCCGCTGATGGGCCCGGTACCGAGGTGAGACTGTTCACCGGTCCTGACACCTGACGGCCAGCGGCCAGAAAAGGGATCGACCACTCTCGGTGCAGCGTATGCGGGAACAGGGGTCCCTACCACCGCCATATTTACTCGTGCGATTTATTTCTGACAATTGCGATGTTTACTCGAGACTACTTAGCGCGTTACCGAAACGTACACCGACATCAGCGAGGACGCGAGAAACGAGACGAATTCTCGGAATTGTACTATACGTTATACGTATACAAGTATCGTGGCACTGTAATGTACGGTACAATCCTTGCAGTTCGTACCGTATTGGTTAATTAAGACGTTAATTGGGCGCCGGCTAGGCCACGAGTGTACGATACGGGCGTCTTGATTATATTCGAAATGGTATTTCGCACGTACCGTACCAGTTCTATGCGCCGCTTCATTTTTTCCCTCCTCGGCATTCCGATCTAACGATCTCACCGGTCTGTCTCTCATTTCCCACGAGACAGGCGTAAAAAAATCTCTTTGTCCTTCGTCGCAGCCTCGCATAATACCCTCCGTCCCGTGCATACTTTTCCCGGTGCCGTTCGATCGCTCGGTTGATTTCTCGTCGAAAAAGGAAGTCACTATCGGCGCGGCGAGATTTCCCTTTCAACGAGCAAGTTCTATAACCGCTTGAAAAGCCTCGGCACGTCTCTCTCGTCTTTATTACGAACAATGCCTCCGCGAGAGGTTTATTATCCCCCTGGTTGCGGCGCTTGACGCGAGGCTGCGCGCGCGTCGCGCGCGCATGCGCACCGCCACGAGGGACGTGCCTCGCGATGATTACTTTCGCAGAAAGCCGAGATAAGCGAATCAAGAGCAACAAAAGAAGAAACCCCGAGCCGGATCGATGATCATTCGATTTCAATGCGGCGAGATACGGCTTTATAAGGAGACCGCTATCATTCTGCCGTGCATAACCTGCTCGTCCAAGCACGACGGGAACAAAGAATGACGCGTGTGTACGCTCTCAGGGACGAATTGTTGCTCGAGTTGACACGCTCGGTATATTGGTCAAGTAGCCTAGGAGCTTCGACTCGCAATGATCTACCGTGTCCACGCGAGACCTTTCCAGTCGTTTAAATATTCATGTTCCTGCAGCTCAAGGACCCCGGTTTGCCATTCTACGAGATAACAAGGACGAATGGAGAACGGAGAACGTCGAAATCGCGATGGGACCCCTTTTTATCCGCTGCTTACGTACGAAAATGGCAAAGTGGGACTGGTTACGAAGGCCCAAGGACCCCGCCTGATGATTTGTGTCACCTTCCCGATGGAATTTGGCAAAACGAGCCTATCAGGGATCGTGACGATATTACGCAGGCACTTTGCAGAAGAAACGGGAATGAAGCGCCACGGTACCAGGAAGTTGAATTGAATTACCGACTCGTTTTTGGTATTCGCCGGTATCGATCAGGAAAACGACGCGACGAGCTCGTAAAACGTTGAACCTACGACGAATGGTAATTACGACTTTCACCAAAAGCCGAGGGTACCAATTAATCCTTCCTAGGCGGAATGTAGATGCGCAAGAACGGGCTACATATCATCTGATTTATAATACCGCGTAGTAAAAGGCATTCGCCCTAGGAAGCGCGTTCTAATTGGAGGTATGTTTTTCCCGATCGGGGTCGCCGATGTATCGTACCGCGCGTGCGTACATGTGCACCGGAATTTATGCCCGGTTATGTCGTGTGTTTTAAGGGATCGTCGCTCGAGCGTAATAATTTACGAGCGCTAAACCGGAAAAGATGGAATAACGCGCGTGTAACGCCGATGTCAGCGTCAGTCGATGCTTTTCTGATTAACTGGGTCGCTGAACCCCCTTAGAACGCCTAAAGCGAACGCGAACGCAGTTTACCGGTTGCTGAAAAACCCCTCGTTTATCACGGCTCCCGCCCTTCCCGCCCGTTTTTCCCAATTCGCAAATATAAATAAAGCAGCGACATAACGGCATTCGCGGAGTTTAGACTAACTTCGAATCCCCAAGAACGGCGCGATGAAAGAGTCATGCGAAATAGGATTATGTAAAATTATCAGACACTGTGCCACAGATTTGTTACTATATTTCGAAAACGCGGTCTCGAATCCAAAGAAAATCTATCTATATGATAAGAAAAAATTCGGAGAAAAATCCGTATTTTAGGAAAGGTAAGTAGTATCGCGCGACATCCACGGTAAGATTCCCTAGGACGCGAACCGGGATAATGTAAGAATGCTTAGAACGAAATGCAATATGTCGATCTTATAACAAAAGACTCGCGTGCAAAGAGTCGTCAGAGTTACCAAAAGTTGTCGGAAACACGGTGACGGTGTGTCCCGTGAATATTCCAGATGCACGCAAAAATTCCCTAGGACGAAGATCGGAGCAACGTGAAAGCCTTAGGTCGAAACGCAACGCGTCGATCGCGTAGCAGAACTCGTTGGCTATAGAGACGAAAGTAAAAGTCTGGTCTAGGAATAGTAACCGGAGAAGAATTTTCGGTAACCTGCACAGCACCGGATCAAGAACGATTTTTTTTTCTTTATCCCCGAGCGACCAGATATAGTCAAGTCGATCCAGTTACCATTCCCAATCGAGATGGAATTCGATCCTTGGTTATAAATAGGACCAAGAGTGAAGGTACACAGCCGGCCAGCAGCAACAGGCTGAGTAGCAGTACGCACTTCGCCGACCTGCAGGATAGCCGATACAACTCGCACGCAGCGGTTTAACAACCGGGTCAGTGTTTTTCGCTCTAGTTGTGTTGATATGTATAATCTTAGTAATTATATACCACTACCGTGAAGATTTACCCGACGTCGGGCCGAGAGAGGCTCTGCGGGTTCTCGCGGCGAGATAGGGGAGAGACGGGGTGGAGGTATATCCACATTTTATTCCGCGCACCAATCACAGCTGATTGGCACTGACTGTTATTTGTCGGGGTTTGAAAAAAAAAGAAAAAAATAAAAGAGAAAAAAGGGAAGAATATCCATTCGATAGTTTACTCCTACGTGTTCGTGGACCGACCAAACGGATATATTGTTAAGAGCGAAAATTACAGACAGCCGGCCGTCGGGACTCTACCGAAATAATTATTCGGCCAATCGGGATCGATTATTGTACTCGTTAACCGGCCGGCTAGTATCATTACCGGAATTATCTCCCATCCCGACTGTATTACTCAATCATAATCGTTAATCATTTCGTTGTAACTAATTTCCAACAATTGTATCCGCTACCCTTCCGAGACTTAAGGGGGTGGCAACCCGTCTTCGTCAAATGGAAATAAAGCGAATGTCATCGTTTGCATTTCGTTTGCTATCCGCGATACGAAACTTCTGGAATTTTTCAGTCGTCGGAAATAATTTTTATCGTTATTAATTATGTTATTTATCGAAATTATTTTCCACTTTGACTGTTTTTCGCGCATGTTCACCGTGGTAATTAACGATGTCGTTGCAACTAATTTGCAAGTTTGTGAATTATGGGACGACCATCGATCGTGTTAAGAGATGACGAAACGCAACAGACGAACACCGAGTTCTAAAGTTAGGTTTAAATTTAAAAAGCACATATTTCGATATGTTTTACTTTATCTCCCAGGGTTCGTTGAGCTCGCTTAGCCTCGTAACGCGAACAGGCTTCAGGCTTATTACTGGCCCTGATGGTGCTTAAAGTATGGTCGAAAAACCGGTCAATGAACGGTTTAAAGCCTTGATTAGTGTTTATTCATCTGACATAAGCATTCCATGGTCTCCTGGTACCATCCTCGTCTTCTCTTTATACCAATGTCACGTTTGCGCAAGATACAACGGCATAAACAGAAAACCATAATAAACGTAATTTCAGCAATTTATTTCTCGGAAAAATTTCACTTTCCTTGGTCTATAAATACCCTTTAAAACCCGTACCTGTACTTGGAAGTAACAACGATTAAAATTTCATCGACTATGTCACTCTGTCTTAAAACTGTTGCAATTTTTCTCCTTGCAGAAACTCCCATGTGTCAAATTCAGCGTGTCGGTGATAACTCGGTTAAACTAGTCACGAAAAAAATGGAACTACGAAAATCGATTACTTATACTGAACGTAGACAACTGTCATAAGCATGGAGAATGTTGCAGCACCGCTGAAAAGACCGGGAACGATCAATTTTCACCTATCACGAACGAGTCGTCGCTGCCCGTCTTCGTTTGCTCGCATAATTTACTATACCGCTGAAACGCGTGGAAAATGTCTGCGCGACAAAACCAGTTCGTCTACATCGAGCCTTAAGGTTGCACGGAGTGATCGATTGGCGCGCATTCTGGTGTCGAAAAGGGAAGATGCACGCGCGGGCACCTCTCGACCTGGGGAAGGGGATCTCCCGAAGCGAATGCAGAATAACGTTATATAACCTGCGTACACGCTCGTTAAGCCTGATTTTGCATGACTGGCGTTGCGAGTGAAAGTCGGGCGAGTTGAAAAACTGGAATTAAAAGCGGGGAATTCGGCGACACCTGACCGAAAGGGGAAAACCTGATCGAACAATGGAAACAAACAACTCGATGGACAATAAAAATACGCGTGTTATGTAACTGACGCGAGACGAGTTAGTCGACTTGAAAATTACTTGCGAACCGCTATACGAAAAGAACTTTGGAATAAGTATTTCGAATAAAAAAGGGTCATAGGGATATTATTAACACGTTGAATGCCACGCCAAATTTACAGAGTTTTTCTGTGGCGCCACGATGAATTTTCTATTATGGGATACATATAATGATAAAATATTATCTTCAATAAATAAGTTACAGTATATAACCATGTTTAACATGTTAATTGCGATGGGGGTCACCGGTGACCGCCGTGACGGTGGAGTGCGATTAAATTATAAGTATTGTCATTTGTTTAAATTATATATATTTCTATCAATTTGGGCGCGCCGGTCACCGGTAACCCCCGTGCAATTCAACGTGTTAAAATGGAGGAAATTTTAAGTATCTAGTATTTGAAAGAGTATTAAATGCCAATTAAAAGCCTATTATACCAGGTGAAATCGAAAGCCAGGACCTAATTGTTACGTCGCGTATCAAATAGATTCTCCGCGGAATATTTTTCCACGTAACGACAGAATGTAGATAATTACCCCGTATTCGCAAAAAAGGGTATCGTCCATAAAGGACGATTTTGGGGAAAAAATATTGGCGGCTTGAAAGATAGTAGTCTTAATTTCCCAAGCATTTCAACATCACGGAGGACATCGCCGACCATATTTAGCTCGGAGGCGCGTCTAAGGTACGCGCAGCTTGAGTCTGGCATAATAAAGAAAATCCACGATGCAAGAGCGGAGCACAAAAGGACGAGAGAATAAATCAAAACGGCGTCGGTAATGCGCGGCTCGTCGACGCAAGAAAGGCTTTAAGGTATCAGAGTTTTATGCGGCATGAGAAATCGCCGATTTTCCCACGAAGCAGCCGGTACGCGCGCGCGCGCACGCGCTACCGGGACCGCAACGGAGGCGCAATCGCGTTTGCAAATGCGCCTTGAGGCCGTGTGCTCGCGCTCGTGCACTCGAGTACGCGCGCGTCCACGCTCGTTCCTTCTATCGGAAATATAATTGGCGCTTTGCAAATCCATTAACCGGCCCCATGTGGCAGGTGGCGTTGCCGTATTACCGCCGCTGGGCCTCCTCGCTAGTAATTCATAGTTTCATGCTTTCCACTGCTTAAAGACTTAATGGAAGCTGCGCACGCATGTGTTGCAAACTGTGCGCGCACCACCATCGTTGTCTGTTACGCGCCCGTAGAAAAACAACTGCGCTTCCGTTCGTGAAAGACATAGAAAGTGTTATAACGTTTGCATGCTGACCAGGCCTGCAACTCGTCGAGATAATCTATTCCCGACCGTGCACGGGGCTTGTTTTCAGGGACACGTGCCTGCTAAACGCCGCTATAACCTCTCTAGGGAGTTTCAGTCGAATGGAAGAAGGAACGAGCGATGATTTATGAAGTTTGCTCAGCGCTTTCGAAACAGGGTAGAAAAAGGTGTTAAACAGACGACTTCGGGAGTTTCGAGTGGTAGTTGGCTGTTAGAACCTATGAAAATCCAGAATGATTATAATCGCACTACGATGTAGGTAATTTGAATACCAAGAAGGTACTTATGTCCAGTTCTCTTTGCTATAAGCAGTGTAATACAACGTAATAATATTTTGGACCAGCTGTTAATCTGTGATCACTTCGTGTACCGGTGCCAGCACACTTTATCACGGATTGTCCAGAGACTTTCGCGAATTGCTTTCTCGGTTATCTTAATTCCTTATGGAGTGAGAATGATCCGATCGCGAGTGACACACCATCAAACCCTCATAAAGTGACAGCGATTAACGCGAAACAGATCTAAAGACATCCTAGTGACTTTTGCGAGAGACGTCTGCGGGTAATTTCTCGGAATTAGTGTTCGGTTAGCAGAAGTCGGTTTTCCAGCCAATTATACGCGACATGTGACGTATTATTGGCAATAGCGAACTAATAGCGACGTCGAGTGGTACTCGATCAAAGCGTTATCGATGCACCGTTTGAATTATGAATAGCTGCATACCCTATGCCGTAACGCCGCTGGTGTCGAGATACGAAGCGGATAACGTTAAAACTATAATAATGTTTACGCGGATCCGCAGAACTGGCGCGCAGCCCGCGTAAGACGGCAAATAGCAAGGCACAAAGATCCGTTCGTTCGCAATGCGATATAAAACCATGGGTTGGGTTAGATAGAGGATGCATTTGAAGCTACCATTAAGCCCGTGATTGATAATGCCCGCAGACTCGTTCTGCGCCATCGCGTCCGTCCGATCAAGGTCTCCCTGGGTATACCGATCGCGCAAAAAACGAAAAGCGCGTGGCGGCTGTGGCGTGCAACAACGCAAAATCACTGCAAAAAGCGAAAGAAGTGACATCGAGTGCACTGTCACCGACATTCCTCTTACAACTTTATATCTACCTTCTCTCTAGCAAGAAACGGTGATTAGTAAGAAAATTTCATGCGATACGCGCGCGGTTTTAGGTTAAACAGAGGTTAGGATCCAGTGAAAATGGTCGAATATGATGATGCATTCGAAGGAAAGGGATGGAATTTTTATAATTATTCCAAACGATATGCCGTTTCTTTTCCTCTTTTTTAGGTTAGGAATACGAACGCTTAACTAGATGTATACGAGATTATTAGCGAAATAAGGTTAGGAAGAAGCTTAACCATTTGAGTACCGCGCATTTTTGCTGTTTTCCCGTCCAAAAGTGCCAAGAAGCGTTTTTTCTCTTGTCTTATTCCGTATCCAAAAATGCCAAGCGACGCGATAGCGATTGTCTTATTCTCCGATCAAAAATGCCAAGGAGCGTTATTGCGCTATTTGAATCCAAATGTTAGACTGAAATTAAAATTCGTTCTTTTATTAACTGTCTCATTATTTTATTTTTGTACCGGTTGTCGGCTTTGCAACCTAGAGCGCTTTTCGAGTGAAATAAAAAAATCGCTCCTTGGCACTCAAACGGTTAAAATTTAACGAGCACGGATATGCAGAGATAAAGAGTGGAACGTTCGGAGTATCGACGCATACAGAAGAGAAAAATAGCGTTGGACCGAGCAGTGGTCTTTTCATCAATGACGACGATGACGACGCGGTTATTAACTAGCAAAATGCCA
The DNA here is from genome assembly GCA_002201625.1 of Euglossa dilemma. Lineage (NCBI taxonomy): Eukaryota > Metazoa > Arthropoda > Insecta > Hymenoptera > Apidae > Euglossa > Euglossa dilemma. The sequence continues at coordinate 411,919 of NIJG01000010.1, forward strand.
TTATTTATTCGACCTTGAGGATGAAAAGGGAGACGATAACTATAGCTCGGATTGAAATCTAGAAAACACGGGGGACAAAAAAATTTCCCAGAGAAGCAACAGTGACGGTGCATGTGCTCTATGAGAATTATTTTTCGTCGGCGAAGATCAGAGCGTCCAACCTTGCCTGGGAAAAACGCTAAACGAGGTATTTGCATGATGACTCGGCGGATCTCGTACACAATCTATCCTTTGTTTTGCTTCGAAAAACCTATTAACGCGGTCAAGTACTTGCGCTATTTTACGAAACGAATATACGTTTCATTAATTTTTTTTTTCACACGGTCTATCGCACTGGTAGTCCAGAAGAACATAGGGGAAAAAAGCGTATTAGTCCTCTAGTTCTAGTAACATTTTTAATATCACTAGATATTCGCTGTTTATTATTCGCTACGTATTCCATAGACATTACCGAACAATTGCTAGCGAGGAGAGATAAAAAAAAACGTACAATAATCCTCAAATTCTAGTGACATTATTAATCCTTTGACGCTCTCAGTATCACAAACGCAAAATTTCTGAGCGCTTATATAAAAAAAGACAAGTAGGATTTGGAAACCATATGAAAAAATATCTTAACTTTTTTTTACATAATATACCTCCGAACTGAAACGAGATATCATAAATTCATAACCACATTTTTTGGAAAAGTTCGTCGTAGCGAAAGGGTTTAATACCGCTAAAATATCACTAGCCACTATTCAGCAATAAACTGGTGATTTTAAATTCAACATTTCGCGAACAATTATCCGGCATGAGGAGAGGATTATAAAGTCGCGATAAAGCCACGAGTGCAGGCCGGCTGAAGGAGTTCTATTCACGGGTTTCTTCGTAACGGGGAAATGTAGCTTCCCCCGAGAATAAGCCATCAGAAATTGCGCGAGAAGCATTATGACCGGTGCCAAGTTTCGTGTGGCACGCGAGAGATTACTTTCTAGAGCTCTCCGGCATACCTTCTAGTTGGAACGTTTCCTTCGGCTCTAGGAAACGTCCGGATATGATAATAAGCGATGCTCGCGCCAACGTTGTACGTTGAGCACGATTCGAACCCTCGGGGCTACGTACCGGGTTCGCATCAACAGCTCTCGGAGAACCAATCCTCTTCCCTGAAGTCGCTGTCACGACCACCGGGAACGTCTCTGTTCCGTGGATGGTCTTTTAAATCCCTAGCATCTTTCCAACAGTCACGCCTCTTCAGTCTGTTTCGTGTGCTTTGCGCCAACATTCACAATGTTGCCATGTTTTCCGTAAAACGGTTACTCCTTTGTCGATGGAATCTCCATCTCGCTAACATTCCCATGACAATTCCAGAAGAAGCTTGTAATCGTGAATCTACGTCTAATAAAATCCTACCCGAGATATCTTAACCTGTTTCGATCAGATTTCAGTCTCGTACCCAATGAATATTAACCCTTTGCACTCGAGAGGCGACTGTCAGTCACCATAAAATTTTGAAGACACAAATTAATTAATATATCAAATTTAAGATAATACAGCAATACGCGAAACGTAGAAGTCAAATAATTTTACACGATAATTATTATCCGATTCGTTATTTACAACTGAGAAAAGTAACGTCAGTTTTATAGCAAAAAATCTGTAAGTTTCTACTCTTCTGTAGCTAAAAAAATCGTCGAATGCAAAGAGTTAAGAAATTTTAATTTCAAACTTTCCTAGGGAATGAGAAATATCGTTATCGAGATTTACGCGAGATTTCAAAGCTCGGACTACGTTTCACTTGGGTGTCATCTAAGTCCCAAACGCTTCGACCGTCTCTAATCGTCGTTTCCCGCGTCACGGAATAACTCGAAAGGGTAAATAGTCGGTTTATGGCACTCGTAACGACACGCCAGCTCTGGAGGCTAAGAAATCCGAGCGTTGACATAATTAAATAAAAACTGCGACAGAGAGAGGGGGGTGGAAGTGGTCGCAAGCGCGTCTTCACGTAGCGAACTCTTCAATTGCGCAAATATCTCGGAGCCTCGATGGAAGAAATTAGCATAATGCCGGGAAGCATTAGGCTCGTGAGCGCAAATTGTGCGGCGGGCATCGGCTCAAAGAAACGCACAGGGGAATTGCGAGGGAGAGACAGGTCCGCGTGGAGGGTGAAAGAAGGAAAGAGGAGGCAAAAGGAGAAGCGGAAGGAGAACGAAAAGGAAAGCAAAAAATTAAGAGCGCGTCGTTTATTTTTATACACCTGAAAAGTCACCAGAGTGGGGTTGGTAGGTTGAAACGCGAATAGCATTTACCTGGCCGGTGAGGAACGACTTGAGCAAACTGCCGCTAATCGTTGCTACCCCCGTGCGAAACGCGCCGTTTTCGCTTCTAATTCTCGCCTCCTTACCAAGTTCAGACGATTTACCACGAATGCTCGTGGAACGCAACGTACGAGAAGAAAAGAATCCGTTGAACAGCCGATTAATAAATATCGATACGAAGCGAAGGAATTTTGTAAATATTTTTCAAAGTATCGTAGTAATATAGTAATATAATGGCGAAAAAACCTAACTTTGTCAAAACAACGAGAGTCGCTAGAGAAATTTGCTTCCACGTTCTTCCTTTTCTTTCCAATTGGAGTATTCCTCCGCCGTTGGTCTTTTATTCGAATAACGAGATTTCTATCGCGTACCCTGGCAATTCCGTTAGAGAAAATATAGCACACCGGGCGAGGAAGATTCCGCTCGTCGAAATAACGATATCTGATCGATATCTGAGGACGGTAGGATCGAAAGAGAGGCCCCTAGCCCGCTGTGGAAACCGAGCTCGTTACGCGATGACGACACATCGGAGATCCATCGAAAGTCCATCCCGCCTGAACGTGAAAGTGTTGCAAGAAAAGCAGGTTATTACAGGTAGTTACAGGTGGTTACAGGTAGTTGAAGTACCGCCAGCTCTCCTTCGCACTTCCTAAAGGCCGTTCCCCGGCCTACAAGCACGATCTCGACCGCACTCTCGTGTGCTCCTTCCTTTCCCGTGACGCAATATATCGTGTCTTTCGAAGCAATTCCTGTGGTTCGAGGCACCGATATCAACACACGCGCGTACATACGGCGAAGGAGAAAGAGAGGAGAGAGAGAGAGAGAGAGAGAGAGAGAGAGGGAGAGAGAGAGAGAGAGAAAGAGAGAGAGAGAGAGAGAGAGAGGTGTACGTTTTCGTGCGGTGTAACTGACCTGTCCCGAAGAAACATTAGTTGCGCCGCGCGGCGACCGCAGACCTGTCCATTTCGTTCTTTTTCCCTTTCTTTTCTCGTTTCGTTACCCTTTGCAATCGGAATGCCAGCCGGCCAGCTGCAACGAAAGTAAATGCGCCGGGGAAGACATTGAATTAGCGCGATATATCGTGCACGGTTTATCTCCTCCCGTGGCTTTCCTGACCGCCGGACAAATTCTTTGATAGACTGTGCGCCAGCCGTCTACGCGACTAAAATTACCACGTTCACCGACTTTACGACCACGTCTAATTAAAAACTCGCGCTTTCATGGCCTTCTAACTCCTTCCTACCGTTTTTCCTTCCTAGATTATTTGATTGATGGTTATACGTTTCGGAAGATGATGTTGCGTCTAGTGACTTTTATAGCGTAAGATTACGTATAGGGATATTAGCTACTTTATAGGTTAAGTCGTCCGGCTTGACTTTTACGCGCTAGGCGATATGTTTTAATTAAACGGACACTGTGTAACGAAGCAAACATTCGCGTTTCGTTATCCGGTAATTAGCGTAACTCACCGAGAATCCAGTATTTCTTAATTATCGTTAAAACGAACATCTTCGATGTTCCACTATTTTCCTTTCCTTTTCTTCGCGCGTGAACGCGTTAACCGTCGCTGTGCAAGATTTCCATTTCACGTATCGACCGTTGTTTCTAAATGCTCTTACGAGGAGTGGACTGGTCGATAGATAGATCCGCTTCGCAAAAATTCCTAGACTAATTAACCTCGAAATCATTACCAAACGATATCCTACCATCGGGATACCACTCGGATTCGAGCTTAATCCAGCTACCCATATACAACGCCCTCATCAATTACCTTTCCGAAAAGCCGGCAACTTCCGGAAGTCCGTGCAAACCTCTGGTAACACTCAACCTCCGACCTTTTTAGCGGTTCATTAGCGCCTCGATATTCCTGGAATTAATCACGCGTCGGCCTCGTTAATCATACCACCGACGATAATGGCGGGAAGAAAAGTGTCGGAAGGAAAATGAGCGGCGCGGCGCAACCTGTCCCTTCTCGTCCAGAAACACTTTCTCCCACGACGAAAAGAAGCGAGACGTAAATCCTGCCGCTATCCTCGAGCGTCGATCTCTCGCGCGTGCAAAACGAGCGAGCGTAACACGATCCCTCTGCGCGCGGAATGATCATCGTCGCGGCGGTTACGGGAATACAGTACTGCCTCTTTAATTTTCGCGACTCGTCCCCGTTCCGAAACTGTTACGATTAATTATAGTTCCTCGCGTTCCGCTGAGATGGCGCAACTGATTACTCGCAAAGATGGCGGCGAGATATGGACCGTTGCCATCTTACATTTTCGGACCTTGTCGTTTATTTTCTCCGTTCCTCCCCTTTTCTCGACCCTGCTTCAAAGTGAAAAATTAACGATCCGCTTGGTAATTACTTTATTATTTATCCATCATTATTTACGCCGTTGAAAGATGTATCTTTCCGTAGATGAAGATAAACGCAGAGCAGAACTTCCAAATATCCGAATCTCTATCTCTGCTCGTTTCCATTCTTAACCTCTTGACATACAAATTAAATACACTCGATGCGATTGAAAAATATTATTTTATTTCGCTAAGTTGAACTAGGGAATGGAAGCTGAAAAAGAATATATTTTTTTTTAAATATTGCATTTTTATTGATAAGATTGATTCATAAAACTTATATTTCTTGACATACAATGTAGAGAAATACTTACTAAACTCAAAGAAGGGCCTTGAAATAAATGACTAGTCTAACTCGACGTTGTATGTTAAGGGGTTAATATCTCGTATACTATTATCGCGAGTTACCTGACTAGTCCTGATGTTAAATTTCAACGGCTGCAGCAGCGTCACCGAACAGTTAAAAATCGACCCGGTTTCCCTAGAGCCGGTAAATCTGAATCTCATTGAACGGTCGTTACTCAACGATGGCGCGGGGCATAGAGGGGCAATTATGGGAGCATGAATATTTATGGAAACTCGCGCACCGTGTAATCTTTATGAGACACAACGGCCGCAGGACGTCGCCCGTGATGGCTCGGCACGGTTTACTTTGTCGGCGTGCACTCGCCGAACTCAATTACCCTAGGCTTGAAGGGCGGAAGGGGGGCAGGACTAGGAGGAGATGTCCGGGTGAAACTACGCGGTCGAAGAAGCGATCGATCGTACGGTTAAGTGGCTACCACGGGGCCCGATATCTACTCGCTGACAAAAGGACGCGCGATCTACGCACAGTTGGGGAAATACCATCTACTCGTCGGTTGAACGAATGCGTGTGGCTTTTTATGGTAATTAGCGTGAACCCTGGATCATGCAGGATCCTTTCTATCACTGGAACATGGCTGTTCGATGAAAATTGAGAGATCAGCGTGTAACGTGCTAATGTGACAACCTAATCCACGTTGCCATCGTGACACGCTGCAAGATAGCCTTGACACGACCCAAGTAGATCACTCGAACTTTACTATTACGTGATAACCCATGACACAGTAACGTTAAGGATCCCTTCCACCAAACCCTAGCCAAAATGCTATTATAAATGTAGGAATGGAATAAGGAAACTAGAATTATAACGTGCAGCTACGTATATTTCGCAGAAACGATCATAATCATCGTTGCACGGAGGAAACGAATAGCGAATAGGAAATCGAATAGGAAAAAATATCCAAAACGAGTGATTTTGACCCCTTTGGTAGTTGTAGCGTTAAACGCAGCGCCAGCGCTGTGATAATTTCCACTTTCTTTCTATTTTTTGTTTCTGTTAAATTTTGAAAGACCCATATTAACGAATATATTAAATTTAAGGTAATATAACGACACGCGAGATATCGAAATCAAATAATTTTACGCGTTAATTATTATACGATCCTTTATTTAACACTCACAAAAATCATCTCAGTTTTATACCAGAAAGTTTGTAAATTTCTAGTCTTCTGTAGCCAAAAAGTCCGTAGATTTCAACTCTTCTGTAGTAAAAGAAAACCGTAAATTTCTACTTTTCTGTAGCCAAAAAATCTGAGTGGTTGGAATCCAGGACAAATGTAGGTAATGCTTATGATAGAGACGTATGCCAGCAATGAATAAAAGTTTAGGAATGCGTCCTGAGTGTTTAAAGTACTTGGACTACCCAAGGATCAGGAGGCATGAGAAATGCATGAATGAGAAGCAAAGCCTGTGTATGAAAGAAAATAGAATGAAAGGTTTAAATAGGAGTGTAAGGATAAAGGCCAGTTTAATTTTAAGTGCAGTAAGAGTTTCGGTTGTAAGTCAGTATTCAGTTTAGAGTTCAGTCGTCAATGTCAGTGCGCGAATTATAAATCAGGCATCTAATTTTAAATAAAGCATTTTTATTATTAAAAAGTCTTCGTTTCCGTTATCAATCCAACAATTCCTACGTAAATATTCAAGTCCACCGAAATAAAGCAGTATTAATTGGAACCCGAACTCAAGAGTTAGATTTTATTCGTATCTAAAACGCGCACCGTGAAGTTAACGTGGACGGGATTTCGAAATCTTGATATTCATCTGGTGATTTTCCTTGTGGAATAGAGTTTGAAATTAAGGTATCAGGATATATAGAGAGTTGATGCTGGAACAATGGATGTCTTGCGTAGACTAACGCGTTAATTGAGGAAGTCTTGCCATATATTGTTTTTGGTTTCTTTACCATGGCATATGTTTATTATAGCAACGAGATGAATCTCGCTAGGGATGTAAGTTTGAACACGAGCAGGCTACAAATTTGCAAAAAAGAACAGTTTGGTTACGGAAGCTTCGAGATCACTTCCAATATTTATCTACTACAACGGTATACTCGACGAATCGACATAAAGGAAGAAAACAAAAGGAAAGTGTACACACTGTCTGAGCATTTCAAGCAAGCTGACTAAATTTTTCCACTTTTAGAATCGAAGAACACACGACAAAATGCAAATATTTATCCTTCGTCTTTTGACTACGTTTTCAAACGTTCTCGAGAACCTCAAATAAAACACCGGTAATATTTCGCTTTACCATTTCCTCCTTCCTAGACGTGCAAGCTTCAATTTTTACCGATTTTTCATCCCTTTCTATAAAAAAGGATACGAAACTAATGAGTAATAATGAAGAAGGGTAGAATAATTATCATCGAGGTGGTACTCTATGTGAATTAATACTAGATACGAGTATAAACAGGACGTTAGGGGCCAATGACCGTTTTCTTAGCATTCTAAATAGCCGCAGTAACGTAATATCACTTTTCCTTGGAAATAAAGCGTTACAGGTTATTGTAAAGTGTAGCGCGGTTGAGCGTGCCTCTCAATTACTTTGCTAGCCACGATTTCGATGCTATTGTTACGCTCGCTTATGCGCTAATTGGCACAGACGTTACGCGATTCGCTTTACTAATTAGCGGGCCGCTTAGAAGGTCGACCGTTTACTCGCTATCTCATTCGATACGTTCGAATGCGAAGTATTTGAAAATTCTCGCGCGAAAACATGCCATTAATTCGCATCACGTTCAATCGTATGTCTAATAGAGAGTGATATAACTATACACGATATACAGCAGTTACGTTTTAATTATTTCTTAACACGTTGACGCCGGGGCCCGAATTCACTGTCTGCTCTGTGGGGCGATGCAGCGTTAGATTACGCTGTTCAACACAATTTTTGCGCGATAATACCCACTAGGTGATGTTCATAGATCTCGACGAGCTAAAACCGAATCTGAAATCAGTTTTTGTCTATCACCCACAGTTTTTGAGGAAATCGATTTTGAAAATCGCAATTTTTCAACTTTCACTTCCATTTATAACAAAACTACTAAAGCGATACGATTCCCGTTGGATTCGGTAAATTCCGTGGACTTCAACTAATACATCGATATACTATAGTTTTCCAATATCAATTTGCATATACCGGTAAATGTTAAGTAAACCTGACGGGACCAGTCTTGGCCCTAATTTTCGAATACTTTATTCCATTTTTCTCAAACAGTAGAGGTCTGTTTTCATAACCGATGTAAGGGTCAACCGGCACTCTGCCCAACATGTTTTGAAAAATTACATAAAGAAATTAAATAAGTATGTTATGTTTATAATATTGAATTGTTATGTTTTTAATAACGAATATCTGTTTATAATGTTGAGAATTGAAAAATAAACCTATTCTGTACTACCTATTTTGTAATACAAGTGTGCCCCACCGGTGATGCACGCCGCGTGATGCACACCGGCATCAACGTGTTAAGTTACCGAATCTCCATTTTTGTTCTATCGTACACCGTCAATAATAATAACGTATGATAGTTGTTATTATTTTAGAATTATTTATCGCAAACCCTAATTCCGCTAGATTTTCACTGGATTTCATTGAATTTTAATACCAATTTTAATACCAATTTCCATTATATTTCTGCCACGATATTTACACCGGAATCATCGTCGAGATCGCTGAACTTGAACGCGTTTATTTCCATCGAATTTCCACCTTGGTGAAATCGTAACAGTAGTTTCCCATAAAAGTCACTAGCCCCACTCTGGCCTCTCGTAAAAGTCACCAGATCCTCCCTGTCCACGGTAAATTACCGCTTTGTATAGAGTCACTAAATCTCGGCAGCTCTCCGTATCAAGTAGATTCCGGCCGGTTGTAAAAAATGAACTCGTTTCTTGCGTCGAATGCGAATCGTGGCCGGCATAGCAATTACACGGCTCTCGTACGAGGCGCGCGTTGTCTCTGCGCGCGCATCTGGTAATTTTTCAAAGGTCCCCGGCTCTTCATAAATACGCGATACCGAAGCGTGCATTACGAAATCGTTTCCTGGAAATCTTCATACGACACTCCGAGGCAGAGCGTTCGTCTTTAATACGCGTATCGTATACGTGAATGCTCCTCCTCGTAAAATAAACTAGGACAACAGCTTACCTGCGGTTACTGCGTGCACGTGTTTGCTGGATGCTAAAGACGTATGAAAGGCATTATTGCGAACGCACGTCCCGCCATCGCGAGCCGGGGACCGTTCTTTCTCATTTTCTCGCTCGGGGAACAGATTTATACCGCTCTCCGAAGATTAACTATCTGGAAAATTGCGCGAAATAAATAAAAGCGAATACACACGGAGTGTAAATGTTTCCACCGTTTCTAATAATCGACCTCGCTTCCTTTCCTGCGTCCTAGGCACACGCGGTGCTTCCCAAATAGTTACCAAATTGCACGGATAGAAATATCATACGAATTTTTACTAGAAAGATTACACCGACTACATTTTTCCACTCAAATCGATACTGTGCGAATTCACCGCGATATAATAGGATCCTGCTAAACCGGATTGTTACGTGTCAGAAAGAGTTCGATATACTCCCGAGGATCTCACGGTATCCACCAGTTGTCCAGAGAGAAGAGAAGATTCAAAGGGAGCCTAGAATTGCTATGTTCCAGGTAGAAAGTCCTAGATGTTCTTATACGCGAGACAAGCTTGTTACAATGCGGCTACAATGTCAACAAGAGCTGATCGGCGAGCAGAGGCTATTATCGATTAGACGTGAATGATAATTCCGAATTATCCCCCTTTCGTTTGAGAAACGCGTACCTCGCACCTATCATCTTCGTGCTACGAACGCACGCCTCTTCTTCGGCGAACGCGCGCGCTATAAGTTAGACGGTGCATTGTTCCCATGCCGGTGGATCGCACGTTGGCCGAGTATCGATACGGGATACGCTTCGCAGCCAATTATTATTGCCATTTAGATAAGGAACGCAGTTAGTTAAGCCTGGAGACCCTCTAACGATCATCGCGCGGTGCTTGCATATTTTTCGTCCGGCCTGTTCACCGATGCGAAACCGTGTCCGATAGTTTTTTCCCTTTTTAGGAGTGTCGATGAGTTTACACGTGGGTTTGAATATTAATGCCAAAGGTAGAACGAAGCGGGAAGAATGTGCGCGTCAAAATGTACGTTGAAGATTGCGCGAGTCTCGGAGAGTGTCGATTAGATGATATTTAGATGTTCTCCGGGATCGAAGTCTGGAAAGAGGTATAATTACAATGGCAGAATATTATCTTAAAAGGGCGAGGGAAGAAACTTATTTTATTTACTCGCGGTTAATACCAAGGATTCGTAAACTTATCGAACGAAACAGACGTTTAACCCTTTGCGGCCGGCAGACTTCGCTGTTGGGAGTACTAGCAGGTCGAAGTACTTTTCCAGAGCAGTAGCAGTTACTTTTCCGTATAGAATTTAAAGTCAATATAAGGATATTATAACACACAGAATTTGTTCAAACTGATTTGTTGCGTTTGATACTACTTATCACGAGGCATAGGAGGCCCGTAGTATTTTATCATTGTTACGATTTTCGAAGGTTTCCGTTGCTTGAACACTGACTTCTACGACGATTTAACATTAAACCTACCACGGTGAAAATGACCGGTGAATAGAAAAAAAGTAGAAGCTTCAAATAATAGAATAACACGAGACATCGCGAAAATGACTATACCTATATTGGAAGAAAATTCGCGAAGACGAGTGATTAAGATAATAAAGTTGAACACGAGATTTTTAATAAAAATTTGGAAAATAGTGATTTAAATCGTGGAAGGTTTAGTGTTAAAAATGTCTCCGCTACGGAGATACCAAACGCAAAGGGTTAAACTAACCTAAGCTACACGAGTAAAGAATACACGTAGCCGAAACCTAACCTATTTGAATCAGGAAAATGCTCAAACATAACCTAGTCGAGTAAAAGAAACCTTAAAACTAACGTAACCTGCGTGCTTATTCCTAGAAGTGTACTCACAGATTCCAAGATCACCATCCGTTGTTCTTTTACGCGTCACTCCAAAAAGGATATTCCTCGGGTATTCTTCGTAACAATTCACTTGTAACTCGCCGGCAGAAAAAGCCACTCCACGACCACTGATCCCGATGTTTTCGATCGCTTCACGATCGACCGGCGCGAGTGCTGCCCTCTGTCCCTTTGTTTTCTGCGTCGTCGAAAACTGCGGGCTCTCCCCTCGGTGGCCAGTGACCGTAACGAGAGAGAGAAGAAGCTCTGTATCGTCCGCGAGGATCTACGATAGCGGATGCAAATGGGCCTTGCGCGAGAGCACGGCGAACCCGGGAGTTGCCGCTTTGAATCTTAATAAGAATTCACTTTCTGGTCTCGTTGATTATGGGATTAACCAAGAATCCTCATGGCCGGCAAGGAGGAAAGTTTAGCTGTTTCTCACAGTTACCGAGTGGAAACCGTGATCCGAAAGCGCACGAGGCAATCCAGCCGCAGCAACCTAATTCAATCTAATCGCCGACACCTCGTGGCGGATTGCGCCATCGGAAACGCCGCTTCGAAAGATGAGTATTCGCCACCGGAGCAGAGAGAATCCCTTGACGAATACGTGTAATCAGACGGGGAATCGTTACGCGATTTGCACGGTTACGTAAGCCACGAAGTAAGTACCCTTTCTCGCCGCTCGACCTGTGCGTCTCTTTAATGGTTCAAACGCCTCTCCATCTTACCGACCGAGCCTCGCGAGAAACAGGACGTCGCGTCGTCAACGTGTAACGACGCGTGGTCGAAAAGGCCCATTAGGCAGGAAAACGATTTGCCAACTTTTTCAACGAACACGATTGCAGAACCGTCGAAAGTGGTAGGCCTGATCTGCTCGTTACACGCGTGCTATCGATAATTCGCTTCCCTGATTTCTTTCTTAACACTCCTGCCCTACAACGCAATGGCACGTGCCATAATTAACGGTAGACTCGGTCACACGTCGAGCTACGTCGTCCGAAAGCGACGAAGAATAACATGCAACTGAGACAGGAATTGGCGACAAAAACCTCGAGTCTGTTCGAACCTGTCCGAGCTCGACGATGTTTACATCTGACCCTATCTACAAACCACGTCTCGTATTTGACTCGTTTTTCCTGGATTTCGCGTGATATCCTAGGCAAGGGAAATTTAAACATCGGTAAATTTAACATTGGCAATATTTTTCACATTTTCAAATGAACGTAGTTAAGTCACGCGTGTTTTTCGTAATAGACTGCATCTCGCTTCGAGCAGGATTCGTACAGATTAGGAGATACGGATACACCTTGGCGAATGATGGACTGAATTAAAACACCGGAGGTTCAGCGATCGATGATATTTGTCAAAGCCACCTCGCGTCCACGTGGCGAAGAAATTCCCCATCAAAGAAACGGCGAAGGGAATCGTTGGTGAACCGGGAACGGCGATTCAGCAGAGTGAAAAATCCCCGATGCAATCTCACGGAGCGACGAGCAAGCTTAGAAAAATGTCGCATCCGTTCCGTGGCGCTTTAATCTTTTTCCAGTTGTCACGAACACGTGACGCTATCTCGGATCGCGAAATGACCGTAGGGACTATGATGTATCGGCAATTCGAGGAGAGCCAAATGAACATACTCGAACGACACTCCGGATCACCCAGGCAGCATGAATGAAGCTACGCCGCGGAGATATCATCTTAACGATTCGTATCCATCAGAGCCGATGCCAATTCTAGAATCCTGCTACCATCCTTGATTTCGCGGCGGTGGCAAAAATCCCCGTTTAAAATAAGCCTATGCGGACGATCCCACCGGCTGTGGCCGCGGCGAAACCACTTTCTCGATCGAACGACAGCTATAGAGAGCCAGTCCGGCCGAGAGAGTCGCCTGGTGTGCTCTAGCCGAGTGCTCGATTTGCTCGAGTTCATCGGTCCATAAGCGTTTCAATCGACCGACAACATCTCGTCCACGGAAGCCAGCCACGCATACGCGGAAAGTCAATTAAACGAACATGCGAGGGGGTCGCGGAGGGAAGGAGATCGAAAAGGACCATCTCCGCGAAAGGAGATCCCGTATACGCGTGCGTACTATAGCGACGATCAAAAGTATGGAATTTTTACGCGGACCTGTACCAACTCGGACTGTATTTAATTCAACTATCGATCTCATGCAACCTGTATTAATTGGCCCCCGTGTTGGTCCCCGTGTCGCACGTAAATGCAAACGCAAGTACTCTGGCTATAATATTGGATACGTCTCCGTTTAATTGCGAACCGTTTAGATAATCTCGTTTACATTCAAATGTAGGATTAAGATAGCGAGATCCTTAAGTGCAGATTACACGCGGAGCGATTGGTATAGAGACACGTGATGCGTGATCGAGAACTTTTGGACTGCGGAGTAGGTACTTTGACATGTAAATCCCATATAGGCGATCATGGGGTGTATAGTACACGCAGTCGAGCATCGGAGAATCGCAGTCTCTCGCGAGTTGTCTCGCGTACACCGCTATCTCGATAATAGAATGATCTATCTGCAACGAGCGGCAACAATAAGCGAGCAAGATATTATTCCGGTACACCGGGACGGACTGTATCTCAGACACGCGGGTACTTGATCTGGGAGCAAGCAGTACCTAACCCAACAAATAACAATACGGTATTGCCCTCACGTAGCATACGGGGCCTAGGATCACAGCGCCATTATGCGCCAGCAGCGAGAGAGGTTCCTCTTCGGGTTCCACTTCTTCTGCTCTATTACCGTGCACCGAACACCCTGGGACAGCAACAGACAGACGCGAGTCTTCGATCCTTTTTCCACTACCGTGGTTGGCTCCTCTCTTCTATGGCCTCGTCTTCTTCTCCGTTGTCTCACCGGATCCAGCACGTTTTCAATACTTAATGCACCATGGATGAAACCCCGTTCAATTACTCGCAACACGATACCACGGCTATTTATTGTGGTCTGCCGAACGGTTCGATATCTCTCTTCCTCTTACTTTCTGCAGTTCTTTCTTCCGCGAGATCGTCTTCTTGTTCTTCTTCTTCTGACCTCTTCCTGTGTCTACGCTTCTTCGATTTCCCCTGTACCTTTCCGTTTTCGTCTCGCTATCCGTACTGGCAAACCATTCTCTGTCCACTGTCCTTCTTCGAATAAACGGTCTTCGAGTCGGTTCCGAATCTCCATAGAAATTTCAGGTTCTCGAGATCTTGCTAATTCTGTGGACGCGACGAGTAGATCTTTAGTCGCGTTAAAATAAAATTCGAGAATATGAGAAAAAAGGAAAATGTCCTTTACGAAGGAGTTATCGTTCTATCTGATCGGTGGAAAAAATGAACGGAGCCTTGCCTTCTCTTAAGTCAGTTGCGCCCCCTACAATTTTCAAGCGTCCCCGGAAGAGGTCGCGGCACGGTCGACTTTATTACTATTTTCTCGCAATGTATCGCGTTTACGAGCGATATTCCGTGAATTTCCGGATCAGAAGGGAAAGACAGAGAGAGAGAAACTTCATTGCGAAGAGATTACCGAGGGCAGATACCGAGAAAGGTTATTCGAGAGACCATCCCTCCGCAGGAGCGGAACGGCGTGCAACATGGCGAACGTAATGGACGATCGTTCACGAACGGCTTTCACACGATAAACAATCGATACCCAACGTCCTGTTGTTAATCCAGAATTATCGTCCCGAGGCGGGGTGGAGGCTGTTATCGAGCGACCAGGAAGCAATTGGAAGCCCTTTTCACGCTGAGAGCTATTCTTGACGCGGATCGCTATCGACCCGCAAACTATCTTTCATTTGTCGACGATCGCTCTCGTATCTTCCCTGGAAGGACATGTGACAGCAGCGCTCTCTGTATGAAATTTCGTTGAAGCCGATTTACCATTTCGGGGACGGCTCTCCTGTTTCGCGACTGTACCAATTGTCCCATCGATTGCCACTCGAGATTTCGCCCCTAATGCTTGCATTATTTAAAAAGTAGCCGCGATGAATAAGCGAGTCTGTCATTCGGTAAATAAACGATTTCGTTCCGCGTGATCGCTGAGGTGTCTCGTGGCGGCTGACGGTAACATCTATTCCGACGAGCGATCACGACTCACGCCACTCTGTCTCAGCCGACATTGTAACGATCGCATCTAGATCCCCGACTAAGGTTACTGCTGCTTCGTGTCGGTGAGGTGGACGTTTCCACTCGATCGGTACGGCCACTCGAATAAACAGTATGAGCCGCCGACGTGGTGGTTTTGAATTGGAATGTTTCACTTTTTTACCGCTAGATGACTTGTCTGCCAGCATTAAGATCCGCAGAAGATGGTATACCTTTTCCGAGATTTCTCCCTTGGAACAACAAGGTTCGTACGAATCTTTCCTATTTAACCGATTCACCATTGTATCGACTGCATTTGTTAGATTAGCGTTGCAAGACAACGGAAATTCGATAGGCTATTATGCGAGCATTTCCGATTTTCTTTTCTTTCTTTATATAGCGATTTATACAGCGAAAAGATCGCATATATTCTTCAGAGACACCGATGACAGCTCGGAGGGCAAAGAGAAATAATGTTTGCTAATATAGAATACGTAATGAACTTCGCATTGTTACTCGTAAATTTCGAAGCTTCTCGGGTTAATCGGCTAAGGATAAATTAATTTTGTACATGGTCCAAGTATAATGAAATCCGCATTTCTAGAGTAGCCGGGTCGTGGAAAAGAAAATCGTGTTTCCTGATGAGCTAATAAAAAAGATTACAGTTGCGTTTTACTACGAACCGCGACATTTTACAAGTGCAGACTCGTTAATATAATGAAAGGTTGGTATCTCTGTTCTCGAGTTCTTTCTAGTATCTCTTCCGCTTTCACGAACCGTCTAATTCCAGGATAATGGTACGTTATTCGAACTTGTAAACAAAGGAGAGTACTGCTAATAAAATGATTTGTGACTTCATTTCAACAGGGCGGTATAAATTACGGAAACTAGACTTTAAGATACTTCGTTGTGCAATAAAATTGACAGAATAGCTATTATTTATTGCGGCATTAATCTATCGTATTACAGATAGGAGTGTTTCAATTCGATCATAAACCAAAGAAGACGTAGATAATCATGAAAATCGTCAACCATGAAAGACAAAAATATCGATAAACGCCTAGGAAATTTCGTATTCGATTGGCACACTTGGTCCTAAAGATCGAAGAGAAAAAAGATATCCAACGAAAATAAAAATATCCTTTGCACTCGAGAGGCGAGCCTCAGTCGCTATTCAATCAAATTTTAAAGATCAATATTAATTAATGTATCAAATTTAAAATTACCCAACGATGCGTGGAATGTCGAAGTAAAATAAATCTGCGTCTTAATTTCTATACGATTTATTATTTACCGTTTTAAAAATGTCGTCGACCTTGTGGCAGAAAGTCTTCGAATTATTATTTTTCTTTAACGAAAAGATCGTCGAGTGCAAAGGGTTAATATACGTCCACGGTTTGTAAACTCGACCAAGTGGAAGTGGAAGATCGTAGAAGGCGGAGTCGCGCGGGAAATCCGACGAGTACAATAAGGAAGAGATTGAAATGAGACTACCTTCCGGTAGGTGGGGTCGAAATGAATGCAGATTAAAAGCGAAAGGAAGAAAATGTAGTCGAGCCTGCAGTGCGTGCCTGCCGGGGGTAGACGTCTCCTGACGTCTTTTTCAGAGTTCGGACGAGACAAGACGCGCCACGGAGAGCGGCGCTGCTGTCTTCTTCCTCTCGTTCGTTCCACAGCACGATTATGATTTCTCACAGTCGGTTATACGGCGGCGCTGGTGTATCGTTTGTACACCGAGAGCCGATGTACACGCCGCAATAACAATAACAACGAAGCATAGTAGTGTAAGAAACCCCGTTGCCAGGCAACTGCAACTTCTGAACTGCCGCGGAGTTTTAAGCACTCGCGAGTAACAGCTCGAGGTTGGGCGAGATAGATAAGAGGTTAAAAGGTTCAACTGCGAGATCGCGAGATTCTCGAAATAGTTGTACTATTAACGACTCTTCGCACGGCTCGTGGTTTGCTTCATGCGAAAACGTCGAGCTATCCAGCTGTCTCGTGGTTCGCGGTAGTCATTCATAATTATTAATTATTATAATTAAATAACAATTAGCAGACGAAGAATGCGTACGTTCACTTTTGGATTTGTCAACTAGGTTCTCCATTTGTACAGTCGACGGTTTTAGCTCTGAGAAACACTCAAACGCGTATTCGTGTGGCTGTGAAATATTCATGAGAAAAGGGGGCTCTAAATCGTGATACGTTTGGAACGTGATCATTCGAAATGCAAATATTTGAATATCACGTGATCTATATCTCTATTTGCATGGCTGTTGAGGAATAGACGATCGGTTGGAGAAAAATCGAACGAGATATGCATGTAGAATAACGAGTATCTCACGATGACATAATTTCTATACAAAATTCGCAGAAGTGGCACGCAGAAAATTGCAATGCGCGAAAATTGTTCACGCTCGTAAATTCCCATCGGTCTCGATTCTCGCACTGCTATACCTCGAGTTCGTGATTGAGAAAAATCAAATTACCGTTGTCTTTGCATCGCGTGCTCGTAAGCTAGAAATAACAGCTCGTTGTTTTGGCGAAAACCCGTTACGATTTATGGTTCCGAACGAGATGCTCGCGTCTCCAGCAACGTGTACAAACTGACCCAACTTCATCCGGCAGCCTCGACCAGATCGGTTCAACCCACGCGTATGAAAAGCAGAAGAACAAGAACAAGAACAAGAAGCAGAAGACGAAGAAGAAGGTATCAATGAGAATACCAGGCTGTGATTCCCGGAACGATCAACGGCCGATAACTCCTTAGCCCCGAAGACCTAAACAATGCCGGATATTCGTATCACTTGTAGGATAGTAGATAACCTCTCTGTCCTCGTCGTGCTCCTTTTTCAGCTTCGTTTTCCCTCTTCCTCGACTGTGCTTTCCTGTTGCCACGGGGAGTTGCCGACAAGGCGGTCGTCGATTGCAATTTGCCGATACGATTCTACCTGCCGCATTGCGCGCTGTGTTTCCTCCCTTTCTCTCTTTCTTCTTCTATTCTCCTCCTTGTCCTCCTCACACGATCCCTCCCTTCCTCCCGTTTACTTCTCTTCCTCTATCTATTTATCTATATCTTCTTCTTTCCGTTCGAGTTCGGTCGGCTTAAAATCCGTGTGTCGAGACCAGTCGGTTTGTACTAGGTGGTACCGGGAGATACATCTCTCCTGTGGTAACTACCCATAGAGGGCATCTAAGCAGTCGACTGGCTGGTCAATATGTATCGCAAACCTCGCTTGTGTGTAGATGGCACCATATCCGCCTGCAATATAAAATTGACACGAGTTAGACGTGATACCGACCAGGAACGAATTTTTTTCCCAACTTTCGTTGAATTATCTATTTCCTTTTTCTCGCGCGTAACCACAAGTGTATGAATTCGTTGATGGATGTGTCCGTAATATAAGTGAACAAATTAAAAAATTTAAGAAATTTTTGCAACGCTAATCTTCTTAAAAGTAAAATAAATTTGCAAGCGACTTATTAAAAGCTAATCTTCTGCTTCCTTATTTCTTCTAATTCCTTATTTCGATGACTTGTAACAAATCTTTTTTGTATCGCCATGCGTGGAGATTTTCTAAAATTGTAAATTTGATGTTTATAAATATAATATATTATACATAGCGTATAATAAAACATTAACTATCTATATACTATAACTATATATCTATAACCATCTATATACTATATATAGTTAACAATAAGATATTAACTATCCCTACGTGAACTCTAGTATTTATAACAATGCTGTAATATAGTACATAAGGTTTTCGAGCATAATGTGCGAACATACTATATGTCAATAGAGTTTTCTTTCACTGGATGAAATATTCATGAGACTTTTCTCGATTTTACAAAAGTACAATATATCAACTGTAGATTAGGATACAGCTTGTCATTGAGGGAATCACGCGGCGTGACGGTTCACAATGGATCGTTTTCTTGAGCCGGCACAGGACTTGATCAGGAATCGCTTTAACGACGTAGAGTGACGAAGGAACTTGACTCGATGTCTTAACAATTGAACCGTTTGTGTGCGCCGTTTGCTCGTGCATTGTATACACATGATATTAAATTCGCGGCAAGGTATACCTGAGAACTTGTCTTGCTGTTGGAAAAACAGCATGCTTAAAGTAAGACGGATTCAAATATTTTTTAAAATATTTTAAAAAATAATTAAAACTTTATTGAACTGCCGATATAAATATTTCGCTATTTTAAGTAATTTTTAATCGATCTTATCGTTCCTCTTTCATCGTGGAATATCAAACTCTATTGAACTAGTATTCAATGAAATAACCAGTATTTTTTTCCTATTCAATGCTGCCAACATATACGTCAGCGTTTATTTACCATGACTATAGACATATTGTATCCGATAGTATCTCCTTACCAACATGATAAAAAACTTCAACAGCTTATCCTTCTACAATAGAAGATAATATTCGCGTTTGTAATGGGTGTGAAAATGTGGTGTGAACAAAAGAACCCGCTATACATTTGCCACGGGTATCCAAATGAGTCGACAGTCTGCATCGACATTGGCAATATCAATTTACTTGATGATGCGTTACGAGATGTTTTCGCATAAGGCATAAGAGAAAAAATATCGTATAAACTAGTAAACACGGTTATAATTAGCTGATTATTCAATTATAAGAAAAGAGGATAAGAATTTGTTGGAATTTTATCTATCAACGAAGCTTGCTCATATTTAAAATATTTTTCCTTTTCCTACCATTCTTCAATTAATTTCAACTTCTTTTTTACCTTCACCTAATTCCAAAATAGGTTTAATATTTCAGATAAGACATTTTTTTAATATCATTCTATAGTGTCTACTCTTCTTTGTTTCTTTCTTCTTATTCTAGTACATTTAAAATTCTATACTGTTCCAATATGAAAGGTTAAAAAATGTTAGAAAACTATATATATACCTGAACAAACAGTAAATTTGGTTAATTCGTTTTCTCTTTAACTTGTTACGCGGCTATAATATGTCTAACTTATGCGTAGTGTAGCCCTATCTTCCTCTTGTCTTCGAATCAAACCTCGTTCCCTTTTCTTCTCATTAAACTTCCAACTTCTTCTCCCCATGTTGCAACCGAATATCAAAACCGTACAGCAAGTTCTCTAGGCGCACCGATGGCGAAAGTCTGATAGCATTGACCAACCGCTTCCTAGGCCAGTGTCATTTCATCAATTATAAGCGTCAATGCAGGTACAAGTACAAGCACGCAAGGGGAGGCATGATCACAGTGCGTACCTACGTGTACACTAAGCGTGTAGATGGAAACATGCACGGGCAGGGTAGGGTGCCAACCCATCCGTGGGCGGTTCCGGCCGATTCGCTCGAATAGTCTTGAAATGATCTCGAAGGACTCGAGACTTTCCCATGGTATGTAGCGCCCCATTGACAGGCGGGCAAGTGTATCAACGGGAGAATCCACTCTCTAAGTATTGTTATTCCAAAGAAAGTAAACCGCACCACCGCCACCCTCCCGTCTAGCGGCGTGGACCTTCGATTATTAATGGCAGCGGTGGTGGTCGCTCGTCCGTGCAACACGGGCGCAAAAGTGTGCATCCGGTTTTCTACCGGCGCGCAAAGCTCGTTCTTCTCTTCAGCCTCCTAGAAACCTCGTGCTGGCGTTGCCACCATGACGCTGCTCCGCAACGCCGGAGCGGACGACCTTGCGCCGTCCGTAAGAACAAGAACCTTACAAGCGCACATCATGCTTCAAGGGATCGATCCCTCTGTTTTTTCCGCCCATGTACTTCCTTTTTTATTTTCGAATGACGATCACTGCTTCAAAGGTTGGACTGTGAAATTGGGCCAGGTGCGTATCGATGTTGCGTTACCTGCAAAAAGATTACATTCTTGAAGACTATATTTTGTAGCTAATTTTCGAAGTGTATATGAAAAGGAAAGTCTATAAAAGTTCTTATTTATAATATTTCTTTCTTTTTTCCTTCATAGATGTATTTGTATAACACTTTCATGTGTATAGCATGACTAAGGACGAATCTTAAATCCTTTGATTTCGTCTGTGTTTTTGATGTTTGGAGGTTAAGTACGAATAACTCATCGATCGAATAAAAAGCAGTCCGTTTGGTTACAGCGACAGTACCAGACTTAAAATAATAATGACGCAAAGGAGGAGTTGTCATTCGATAAAGCAAGCTTTAAAGACACGAATAAACGTACGAAAGAACGAAGTTTTTTCGTCGCACATACCTACATAGCTCGACCGCTTGCCATCCTCTGTCGGCGAGATATCCAAGATAGACGCTTCTTGTGTCGCGTCTCGCGGCTTTTTCCTGCTTGTTCTTTCGCTTTTCTCGCTCACTTCCTTTACTGCCACGTATTATTCTTATTGGTTTGTTTGCGCAGGCTTGACTGGCTCCCTCTCTATCCCTTGCGCATGGAGTGTAACACGCGTGCGCGGCAGCTGAAGGCGCACCACAGGGGAGACGACAGAGCCGATACCCCATTACGCGTGCTTCGTTTATTTTGCGGCTTTGCACGTTACAGATCTTACTGTAATATTCCTTTGTACTTATAGCGGCGGGATTCCCTCTCATTATACTTTTTCTCGCGCCAACATTATACGGTACGCGCCCTATTTCTCTCCCCGCTACTCGACATTCCCCTTCGTTGTATCTCGTTTCCTCTTTGCTCGTTTCTCGCTTCTGCGCCGCCCTCTCTTCTCGCGCCTCCCTTGCTTGTGTTCAATTCCCTTAAACTCCTCTCCACCAGTCGCTCTCGGTTTTACGATACGCACACTGTAATCCCGCGGCATGCCGTATGCCGATTCCAAAAGAAAAACATCAAGACTGTGAGATCCGGCGCGCGGTCAGCTCGGTTTCAATCTGCGTACATTCCATTTAAGATGAATGTTTTTTGCTGTTCTGCAGCCCCGCCGATTTACAATACATCTTGCTAGAGGGCGGGAGAGTAGGAGAAAAAAGAAAATTCGTACTCGTTACATAGATGGCAACGCCCGCTTTCGCATGTTTCCCGCCATTTAACAGAACCAAGAAAGCTTAATTGGGAGAATTTATGCGGCGATTTCGAGCTCTGCTTGTATTGCGTTAATGAAAATCTCGCAAATGTTTATGTCAATTTTACCATATCAATTCAGAGCGTATAAAACTTAGTTACACGTATAAATCATGGTGCCCATGATGCTTCTTCTCTAGTTGCTGTCCACTTAGAACAGAATTAAATAATCGAGAATTTTATATAAATTAACCTAACAAGCCCTTAATTCTTTGAAGTAGTCATAAAAGGGTACTTGGTTGATTTATTCGGGTCTGTTAAAAACTATNTATATATATATATATATCCTATATGAAAATTAACTTTGATGCTAAGAAGATTATATTAGTGAAACAAATAAAGAATCATGATCTGCTTGTGACTCTCGTTATTAAACCATTATTAAAACCTTGCATTTTACAGCAGTACAAGTGATAATATTAACTCAGACGATTCATACGGGAATCAATTGAATCTAGTACAAATCCCGCTTCACGAAACGTCACTACTTCTTTTCATCCTTCATAAGCTAAAACCATCTTACCTTAATAAGTTCTTTTATCCCGCCAAAAGCAACCAAGTCGGACAAAGAAACAGAAAAACCGTCGGGTTAAAAGGGGTGTCGGTTGACGTCGTAAATCGCTTCTCCCCTGGATTTATGCGTAATCTACGCTGACCCACGGCAGACGGTTTAATGTTGCAGAGTTATGCGTGGAGGATGAACAGGCCCCGCGCGCACGTCTTTGCAACACTGTAACAACACACGTTTAAATACGCATCTACATGCGTAAAGGGCACAAACATGTGCATAACACTGGAAACAGAAGAGGGCCAGTTTACGTCGATGCATATGCACGCAGGATTCTGTCACCACATACACGCAAATGTATACACGTAACATAACCTACATGCGCGCAAAAGATACGAGCGCGTGCGCATTGGGTGGGGGCAGAGGGGTGCAGGACAGGTTACGAAGCGTCAATGCGTGCAAGCGAGCAGCACGCGTGCGCGAGGGCCGCGAGGTGGATGACGCGTTGTGCTCAGGCGCACAACCCAGACCTAGCCCAATCTTGACGGCCCACGCCAGTCCCTGCGAGGGAGTAGCCGCGCATAACGCGTTCTGCGATGAAGCTGGAGAGAGGAGGTCGATGAGCGGACAGAGGAAAAGAAGAATGAACGGAGCGGGAAGGAAAACAGGAGAGGAGAAAGAGCAGCGAGCGGTGCTATAAGAGTTAGCAGGGCGGTGCGTGGGTCACAATGCCCGTAGGGTACAAAACCCTTGCTCTTTTCTTCTTTCTTCTTTCTCCTTTTTCCTCCTCTTCCTTCTCTCTTGTGGTCGCCGTCGTCGTAGCCGTCCTCAGGCACGTCGTCGTCTTCGTCGTCGTCGGTCGGTCGGTCCATGCCACGACTCGTTATGGAAAGCATACGGGATATTGTTGCTCATATATATGGAGAGTACGAGGGAAGTGCGCCGTGCTTGTACTATGCAGATGATTCCGCGATATGGGCTATTCATTGTGAGTCATTTAAGAGTTTATGCGGTGGGTACGGGCCGCGGCCGCGTACGCGCGATATGTTATTATATTGCGTATCGAAAGGTCCGCTGGTAACGCATGCACCGCTGGCTGATCGTAGCTCGCGGTCCTTCGCGCCGTCCGCGCCGAGAACACAGCTGCGGCGCCCCCTTCTGCTTGGAATATATAACCAGTACAGGTGTAGTTGCTAGATGCCCGCGAATCTACGAACGTATCCGAAAGCTCGCTTCTTTGATCGATACTTTTATCTGTAACGAAAACATAAAATAAATATTATACTAATAAATTGAATTCTGCTTCACATAAAAAGTAGTTCTAGTCTAATTACCAACTTTTAAGCAGCCAACTAGCAAAACTAGTACTATCCAAGTATAAATAATATTCTTCTTGATACTGACATCGATTTCAATTCAATCCAAACTAAATTTGAACGATATAATTATTTTTATAGCATAAAATTAGAACAAGTATGATTTTTGATCTAATAATTTAAAAAAAAAATTGTTTCTTGAAATATTTATATCACCTAATGAATAAGAAATTTAAATAACGATGTAGTTACGTATTACATAAATATGTATCAGTTCTTCCTCGTAGGGATATCCACCATTTAAAGAATTTCAATGTTAAAACGATAGCGAAAGTAATAGAGCATTAAGCCTATATGATCGAACTGGATTATGCAATTTTAAAGGCAATCAAATACGATTAACCTAAGCTGAAGGAATCAGCTAGAGAATCACAACATATTTTCTTCGTTGAAAATTACGCTCCTTCCCAAAGAGAAACATTTCCTTGGAACGGGAACAACATATAGATCATGCTAGACGCTCTTATACCATAGTGGCTCTTTTGCAGAGTATCGATGAATAAACAGGCAGAGTTGCGATAAAACGCCCGGAGCGGTGTGTTATGCATACGAGAGAGCAAGGGTAAATGACGGAGGTGGCAGCGTTGATGATGGTGGTGATGCAAAACACGATAATAATAATGACGACGTAGACGTCGCCGGGAATGAAGCGGACACGCGTCTACCCGCATTTCTTCAAATTTTATACAAACCAGATCTCAACTAACGGAATGAAACGTCGCTGAAACACGATTATCGGTGTTTCACTTCTCTATATCACTCGCTACCATCTTTTTTTCTTTGGTCTCTTATTTATTTAATATTTTATTCGGTAGCATTTGTCATTTAAATTTAACATTTATGAAATTTAATCTTTCTTTTGTTAAGTAACTCGATAATCGATATTTGGTAATGTCCTTTAAATTTTGTTATCAAATTCTCTTGATCGTTATCTTAATTTAATTCCATCAAAACTCAAATTCTTTGGACGACTCGAAGATCGAAACGAAGGATTGTATTAATTTTACCCTGTTACCAAAATCTTATTTGTTATGTCGCCTTAATTTCTTTGAAATTCGAATTCTTCTGATAATTGAAGGTTGAAACTCGATGGTATCACACATTTTACCTGTTATATAGATACATATCGATGATTATCTTGAGTTAATTCCATTCAAGTTTAAATTCCTTCCACAAAGTGGAACGATGAATCGAAGGGAAAGAAAAAGTGGAACCCTCCAGCTACCAATCGTCGAATCAAGTTATACCACCCACGCGATTCACCTCCGATCGAATTACCTTCACGATGGGTTCCATTTGCTGTACTCTCTTCGGTTGGTCGCTGCTGCATCGAAGATCTTAATGCCCCGCGTAAATACACTCGAAAGGGGAGAACGTTTATTCCTTGTTTCAATCTTTGAACGATTAGAATTTTTTGTTAAAAATCGCTCCACTTTTAATTAATTTTAAATACCCACGTTTAATTTCAAATCTACGTAATCTTCAAATGCTTAGATACTTTTCTGCAAAATTGAATAAAAAAAAAAATGGGAATAACTTTCAGTTGTACATTAATATGTGTAATTGAATAAATATAATACAATTTACTAAAAATATAACAAAATAGGATTTTACATTGAGATTCAAAAATACCTTTTTTCACAGCAGATAACCAAGAGAGACGAAGTTTTTGCAAATACTTATCCAGTAAACTGCTAACCTAATTCAAAGAGTATTAGGCATTTATTATGAAGAAATCAGCACCTGAAAAAAAGCGTGTATTAAAAACAGTGAAATTGGTAACAAAGTAGCAAGGGCCGTAGTATACTCACATGACAGTAGAAACATAGTAATCTTTTAGACGCTTTGAAAGATACGCGAATTCTTGAAGGCCTGTTCATGAAACTATATTTTTCATATTTCTTTGCAGGAAGAGTATAGCCAACGCAGACGCCTATCCACTCCCAGCGGCAGTCCCAGTCCGCCCAGGCCGACAAGGCTGTCAAGATCTACGGGTACACTCACTAGAGAAGAGGAATCCTTTTGCGAGTCAAGCAACACCCTCACCAGAGAGAATCAGGAACAAGAAGCTGAGAGGAAGGGCTGGTTCAAGTCTCTGTCTAGGAAAAACAAGTCGAACATTAAAGTAAGTTTCAATTACCCTGAGACACCTATGTGTAATGGAACTGAAAATTTTGTCCACAAGGTTTCATTATAATGTTTAAATAAGGACATAAGAAAATGTAAAACTTTAATGACAATAGCTATTAATGTTTAAAAATAGGAAATATATAATAAGAATAACAAGTCAGATAAAGACAAAGATTGGCTACAATCAATATTTAACATGAATCACGAAATATGTTGTAAATTTAATATCGTAAATTTTACGAGCTCNTTTATGAGCTCATATAAATAAGGAAATGGAAAACTTTAATGATAATAGCTATTAATGTTTAAAAATAGGAAATATATAATAAGAATAACAAGTCAGATAAAGACAAAGATTGGCTACAATCAATATTTAACATGAATCACGAAATATGTTGTAAATTTAATATCGTAAATTTTACGAGCTCGTATAACCTTCTGACAAAGTAGTTTGAATGTTGAAAAAGACACAAATAATCAAGGAACATCGCATAAAGTATTCTGGTTTATGATATCATTCATCTGGAACGGTTCTCCAAAGTAATCAAATTCCACTATGTGACATTCCAAAATTGGATACGAGTGGGCGACATTTTAGTGGAGAATGGACTCTGAGCTTTTCAACTATGTTGCGTGCATAATATCGCGATAAACGCCTACACAGTGACGTGATACGTTTACAACAAAAATTAAAGAATTCCTAGCCAGCTGATGACATTTCCGTTTCCACTGAGAGAATCATTTTTCTTTATTTTCATCGTCGCTCTCGAGATATCAGAAGGTTTACTGAAAAATACAAAATCACAATGAATAATATAGATAATTCCATGCAATCATAAGGATACAAACCTTTATCAGATAGACGAGAAGTTCTCGACTGTTTTTATGGTAAAAGACTCCGAAGCTAAGTATATGATTTTTGCGAGTCCAACCGATAACGAGCGGATGGATCGTGGGTCCGGTTATCGAGTTCGCGGCGAGCCGACTGAGCAAGCCAGTGCATTCATCAGTCAGCAGAGGTCGCTACGGAGCGGAGCCATTAGGCTGGTACAACCTCCAATTACCAGTTTGATTAAATGCTTAACTAACTCCGCGCTCTGTGGTTTAATTTAATCGCGAGATTAAGTGCCGATCAGGGGGCTGCCTAGCTTTTAACCATCGTCCGCGGAATAATCTCTGTCAGGCACCGATTCCGATCCTCTCTAGCCGCTTCGATAAGCCGACTAGCCGTCTCTGTGGCTGTGGCCGTTCGAGATGATTGCGTGCGCGTGAATCTCGCCGTGGACGATGATCTATCGGGGATGAGTCGATGGGCAGGGGAACGGGAAAGGATCATGACTCATGAAGGCGCCACGGATGGAAACGAGCAGGAAGCTAGAATTTTTCTCGACCATCCGAAGAAAGCACCTTTGTGCTTAGCTTTATTATATTTCGTGTAGCGTAGAACATAGCGAATCGTTCTATCTCTTTCCCTCTTTGTGTTTTCCTATCCTTATATCCCGTTGCCCATACGAACAGCGAGCATCCCCACCTCTCCCTGGATCCATTTACGTTCGAATTATACTTACAATTAGACGACGATCGTAATATAAATATATTTTTGTTCGATACCTTAATTTTCGTGTGTCTTATCTCTTGTAATACAACGTAATGTTGCCGTTATTTTCATTGCTCTTGTTATTTCAGACAGTGGATAAGAAGCCTAGGATACCGGAGAGCGAAATCTTAACCACAGGAACTGAGGACGAGGAAGCCTCGTCCGCGCCCGAACGAGTCTCCGTACAAAAAAATTTGCGTTTCTTTGGAGACACTGATCAGGAGTCTATTTCATCCAATAGAGATCGCAGGTAAATTATATGTGCTTTGTTTTATAGTTTGAATGCTTCCAGGGTGTTAACGTTAAAACTACTAAACTAGTCAAGTTGACTACCGACTAATCAAAATGACTACCGAGCTAGTCAAAATAATTATTTTCAAACTTTGCATATTTGCAGTTGCTAAAATTGATGTTATATTAAATTTCAATTGTTTCGATGTTAAAAAATATAAGAGTAAGGTATTATAATAGTTTACGTATTAATTTATATAAAGATATTTATTTGTTAATCTATTAATAGTAAAATTGTAATTTCTATCATTAGATAGATAGAACTTCCCTTGAAAGCCTTTTTTGTATCTTAAAGATAAATTTCATCTAAAGTTCAAATTCACCTGCTTTTTATATACATGTATATATTTATCTATTCTCTGCTATTCAATATAAAAT
>NIJG01000010.1:465922-479203 GCA_002201625.1 Euglossa dilemma
ATATATAAATAAGATATATATTAAGTTTAAAATAGATAGTAAGGATTTAATAATAATTCTTACAATCAAGCATGTAGAAAATAACACAAAATCCTTTAAAAAATGCTATGTAATTAAGAAGTAATACCAGTTTAAAAAATAACGTGTTACTAATTAATTGATAGCTAACTTTACAATTTGTTATTTCGTATTAGTCAAAATTTCTGAATATGGAAACTAGATTAAACATTATTATAAATTCATCTTTGATTTGTAGTGAAAATTATAATTAAATTTTACGAAATTATAAGTGAATTACTTAAAATTTGTTAGAATATAGGAATGAAAAGACTGAACTTTAGAAATGCTCACTACATAGTATTTATTCTTTTTATCTGTTATCCTTTGTATTTAAATTGAATTAGCAAAATAATTTTCGGTACCCTATTAGATGATCTTGTATAATGTAAATACCAAATTTTGAGATAAAATAATTTTATATATGTAATTTTATCAATATAATTATCTATATGTTTAGTGTTTTGATATATGCTTGATGTTTTAGAATAACATATTAGAATTAGAATTATTAATTTACAATAAAAATAATTTATAATAAAAATATATCACACTAAGGAAATACATTTTATTTTTATTGGTAATTAATTATAGCGTTCTCAACAAATTTCAATGATTTTATTAAATTTAATTTAACATTATTGTGAAGTTACTTCTATGTTTAATTTTAAGTATTACCAAAAATGTTCCATGCACATACATCGTTTTGTACAAAATTAAAGTGTACTAATAGTAAAGTAATTAATACTTATAAAAATTCGAAATGAAAAAATTGAAAAGTATTTGTTCATAACTTTTGATAAATTTTGTTTTAATATCAGTAAATGAAATGAAAATGATTTTATAAGAATTAAGATGCAAATTAATACATTTTAGTTCAAATTTCTATACAATTTAGAACTTAATTAATATTTCTAACGATTTAATTTTGTATTAAAATATTTCACGCGAAATTTTGTGATATTGGTAATTTAAATATTGTACTTTCTCTTGCTCAGGTACATGTCCCTTCATAATAAGAACAGTTATTGTGCAAATTAGTGCCACATTATAAAAATTAAATAAGTATTCATATGCATGGTAGATGAAAAATATTAAGTTAATACAAATATCGTTACCACTATATAATATCATTTATAACATTCATGACGTATAAAATGCAAGGAATTTAAAATATTAAAAGCCAGCTGTAATATTGCTTCTAGTGTTTAAAGAATTTTTTAACAAAAATTTCAGCGTTTGTTTTGATAACAATTTCATTAAGTTCAATAATATAGCACCCAGGAAATAAATTTTTACTTAACTCAAGCATACCCAATATAAATAGATATCGCTGATATTTGCCAAAGAACTTGTATAATATTTCAATAATAAAAGATTCAAATGTAAACCTGAATAAATAGTAAATGATACAGAAAAATCACATATACAATTAATACAAATAGAAATGAAAAAAAATAAACAGAAAAATGAATGTTGTGATTGTATCGTTGTGATTTTTCTGTTTCCACTGATATATTTTACATTCCACTTTATGATAAAAAAAAATATCCGAAACATGTAATTATTCCAAGAATAATTTCTGGTGCTATTTTTTGATGTGCTATCATCTCTGTATTACCAAGAATATTGCAAAAGAAAAAATCGTGTAATTATATGTACATTATATTAATCGAGAGGTTCTCGTAACCACTGCCGTTTGAACTAACTACTATAATTACTTTGCTAAAGTATTCAGATAATAAAGATTGTAATGCTGCTATTTGCAAAAATCATATTGATCTACGAATTCAATAAATTCTTTATTGAATACGGACGTACAATATGATCTTTGTCAGACAGGAGTTTCAAACATATGGAGCAGATGTGTAGAAGATATAGAAAACAAAGCAAAAGAGCATACACTGCCTTATTTATTTTACCATACAGGTAATACGTTTTATTGTCATTCATTGTAGCATAATAAATTGAAGTTTCGTAATGTAACGATTTGTCTTGATTTATTATTCCCTACTAAATTCGTACTAATCGTCCAATAGAATTCATTATATAATTCTGTTAAAATTACTTATCGTAAAATTTATCAATAAATTTTATTCGACTTTATACGTGCTAGAAATCTAAATCTAAATATATTCAAGCTACACGAACATTGCTTCAAACGGGAACATGATTCGCATGTTTCGCTAAGAATTGTATCGACGAAACGTCTAAAATAATGAAATTACATCGTGAATCAACTTGAATCAATTATCAGACACTGCATAAAAATTCCAGTAAAATTGCCAGAAACACACGATGCACGTGTACGATCAATGATGCGAGTAACCAAAGCGGATTTCGCCGGCCAAAAAAATTCGAGGAGCAATTATACAAAATTGTGATATCTAAATGAGAATACGTTCGACGGGTATGCGAAATAAAAGCTTGGGCGTCAGTTTCATCGCGAAAGATGTCCGGCGCGAAGGATTTCTCTTGCATCGGAGGACTGGAGAAGCACATCCGAGTGGTAAAGGAAACAGTTCTGTTTCCGCTCATGTACGGTGACATTTACGCTAAGTTCAATCTGAAACCACCGAGGGGTTTGCTCTTTTACGGGCCTCCTGGTAAAATAAAGCGTTCTACGGTTCGTAATGAAACGGGACCTTGTTGGAAACGAGATTCCCTATTGACATTTTCTGCTTCGCAGGCACAGGAAAAACTCTGATAGCCAGCGCTTTAGCCGCAGAATGCAGTAACACTGAACGGAAGGTTACCTTCATATCTCGCAAGGGTTCTGACTGTCTAAGCAAATGGGTCGGTGAAAGCGAGAAAAAACTTCAGAAGATTTTTTCATTGGTTAATATACTTAACTCTTTCTTCTTTAGCAACTATTAAAACAGATTAATTGTCTCGTGATTCCCTTATGATTTTTTATACCAAACATCTATGTCAAGAATGCACGAGATGGTAACAGAAGATGATAAAGATATCTTTTACTTAATAAACACGTGACTTTCTAATTGATATTCTTTTTTACCTTGTTATTCCACTGAGCCATCGTCACGTGTATTTTAACCATTAATCACATTTTAAAAAGTATATTTTCAAAATTCCTATTTCAATAATTCCATTCGTGATCTTGTTCAGGCTCAACAATCGAAGCCTTGTATAATCTTTTTTGACGAAGTTGATGGTCTGGCACCAGTGAGATCTAGTCGCCAAGACTTTGTGCACGCCAGTATTGTCTCCACTCTCTTGGCCTTGATGGACGGCTTAGAGAACAATTCAGAGATCATAGTAATTGGAGCAACGAATAGAATCGATGCTATAGATCCAGCTTTAAGAAGACCTGGCCGATTTGACAGAGAGTTATACTTTCCGTTGCCATGCTATACTGCGAGAAAAGAAATACTCTCGGTACTATTTATTCAGATGGAGTTTTTTTCTTCCCTCATATATTCGAGGAAATTATATTGAAATAAAAATATCATTTATATAATAGGTCCATATAAAGAGTTGGAAGCAAAAACCGCCACAGAAATTTTTGGCGTATCTTGCATCGAAGACAGTCGGATTTTGTGGAAGCGATTTACAAGCTCTTTGCGCTGAAGCAGTGATGTGCTGCGTTCGAAGGAATTATCCAGAAATATATACGTCCAAGGCGAAATATACAATTAACGAGCGGCATCTTAAAGTAATAAAAAGAACAAGTTTTCATTAAAGATTTAGGATAAGAAGGAAAATTGAATTTAACAAAAAATTTAACAAAGCTATCAATAAGAAATTTGCTTAATTTTTGTGAAATTACCAATTTACTTATTGATCGATTAATTAATATATCTGGAAAGTAAGGTTCAACGATTATTTGTAAAGTTTCATGAAAATATCTTACACGAAAAACTGCTCGTTCTTAAAAAAGGTACCCCAAGGAAAGAAAGATTAAGGAAGGTTGGGTCAATCCTTTCAGAAACGTAAATCAGGACACTACAATTTGCATATGATTACTATGCTATGTGTACCACGAAATAGCTAGTTTATTTGCCAGCGGCAACATATTTAATCCACCGATCAAAGTGATTGCTGCTTAGAAGCTGTGACAATTAATCGAATAATAGAACAGAGAATGTTATCGTTAAATATATACTTTATGAATATGAATATATACTTTATAATATTTCATATAACTATAATAACATTTTTAACCATAATTATTTTCTCCACGATGTAAATAATTAGCATAGGTTATGATTCTTCGCGTTTTAAATTATCTTGACTAATGTAGGTTATTATCTTGTAATAGCATTTAAAAAGTATTTGTTGTAATTGTTAATGCGATAGGTCGAGAAACAAGATTTTCTGAGGGCACAACAGAATATCCTACCAGCATCGCATCGTATTTCAGTCGCACCAGTGAAGTCTTTGTCGTTTAAAATTCAGCCATTACTTCAAGACAATTTGTCACGCATTCTGTCACAGCTCGAGATTCTTTGTCCAGCGGGAATGTTGATTTGTGACGTCATGTGAGCATCAAATTACCGCTTGATTTAAGTAGTAGACTCGCAAATATTTAGAAATCCTATTCATTTTCGTCGATAAATATCATTATACGAACATTAAATAGAAGGAATCGTGATGAATACTAGTTAATTATAATTACATATATTAACTAAATTTTTATTTTCTTGTGAAAAAATTCAGTTATTAAAGGTTAACAAATTTTTAAAGGTACACATTTCTATGATATATTATTTTATTTGTTATTAATTGCATCATGAATATTGTTATTACCTATATTGCATGTTGTTATAATTCACTATTGCGAGTTATTAAAATTTTCTTACAGTTTAATTACGATTTTTATAATTTTATCGAAGTAGACTGATCTTATCATAAAGCTTTAAAGTCTTGACTAGTATAAAAGTAGGGTTAATTATAGATCACAATGGCATTTACGGAATAAAAAGTTTTAAAAGGTCTTTCTTATAGTACTGGTAGAGCTGCATCGAGGTCAAACAGCTGTCCTAGGATTTTACTGTATGGTGACGATGACTCCCACACTCGTCATTTGGGACCAGCATTGCTTCACACCTTGGAACATTTACCATGTCATGTGTTGGATGTTACAACTTTGTTCGAAGAAACAGGGAGGGCTGCAGAAGAAGCACTTATTCAAGTAACTATTAAAATGAAATAAATGATTAATGCTCGAATGCAATATTAATTAAATAGATAATTCATAAGAAGGTAATAATTGATTATAATAAAAATAAATACTTATAAAAATGACGAAAAAAAAAAAAAAAAAAAGTTTAGAAAATAGAAAAAATAATAAAAATAAATGAAAAATAAGAAAAAAATTGAGAAAAAATTATATGAACTTCTTATAGATTCTGTTTCTATGTTTAATGTGATTATTATTTTCTTTGTGGCATTAATACTTCTATTTAAGATATACAAATATTTTATTTAATTGAATGATAGAAAATGAAAATGGCTCGACGGAGTTTACCATCATTGCTCTACATTCCTGACATATTAGTCTGGTGGGATTTAGTAGACGAAGCCGCTCGTGTTGTTTTTACATCTTTAATGCAAGGCTTAGATCGATCGGTGCATATGTTAATCTTGACTACAGCTAATTGCTCGCAAGAAGATTTACCGACAGATGTAAGGAAAATTATTGTTAAACTTACTTAATGTACTCAAACGTACCTTTTTAAACTACACGATATTAATTTCAGAATAATTATTAATGTAAAATTTAATTTAATTATAACGTCACGGTCTTAAGTAATATTTTAAGAAATATTATTTCTAAATTTAAATTATTAAAGACATTTAAATTACACGTAATAATGAAAATTATATAAAATGAACAACGGAAGATAACGTTTCTAATTTCATTTAATTATTAGATTAAATCTTTGTTCAACGAATACCAAGGAGAAATGTATCAAATTATGCCCATCGGTGAGAAACAGCGTGAATCTTTTTTCAAACAATTATTCGTTCACTCTGCGTGTGATCTCGAATCTAATCGCTCTTCGCAAGGTATATTACTTTCCTTTAAAAGGTTATCCTAATATTACTAATATCGATATTTTTAAAAAATAGTTATATCCCAATTTCATAATATAAAAACACTGTACTAGAAAGATTTCTTTACATTCTGACTTATTGTTTTAAAAACTTAATTATCGAACTAATAATTTCTTTTCTAACTAGCGGATCTCGAACAAACATCGATGTCAAGAAAGATAAAGGATGTAGGGAGGAAGCGAAAAGTGGCGGGTAGAATCGATTTCATAGAAAATTCTCTAACGCGTGAGTGATTGACCTTTTAATCTTTTCAATTAAAAAAGTACTTCTTATAACATTAATAATATTGCCATAACGATAGACGAAGTACCACCAACTCGGAAGAGTAAACTCAGGGCACGTAGCAGAATTTGCACCGCACGATCAGCTCACGTGATGAGCAATTCGAAATCAAGTAACAAAACTTGTTATTGAACTTATTACACGCCTTCTATTATTTTTAACGAAGAAAATAAAAATCTGATTTTTCATTCAGAAATCAATGTTAAGAGAAAAATCAGTGGGTCAGGTGAAGGCCCGCCATCGAAACGTACAAGGAATTCCCCACTCAATTTATCCGCCTCAAGCAGCGAGAAACTGAGTGATTTTCAAACGGAAGAGTTACTTCAAAAAATTGTCAAGACGACGGAATCGTGGCTATGCCACGATTTGGAAAGCCTGTACTCCTCTCTGGAGATGACTTTGGAGAGGAACGAGGAAGATTTGTATTCAGCGGTGGAGGAGTGTATCAAGCAATTTAAACAATTAAGGAGGATAAAAATACACGTGAAAAAGGAAGAAGAAAATTAAATTTTTGCTTTGAATTTAATTGAGCTACCCTATGAAGCGTATAATATCATCGCTGCGAGCAATGTATCCTTTCACTGCTTGATCTGTAATTTTCTATCATACGCCACTGCAATCTATCCCCCTAATAACCACCTGTTCAAATTTGGACGTATTTCATCAAACAAAATTGACAGACACGTGCTGTAGGAGGTCTGTTGTGTATTTTGTTACTAATTTACGGTACATGCGTTTTAGTTAATCATTATGATAGGTCATGGTCATGTGTGTACGTATTACGTAATGTATTTCGTGTATCTATACGTGTTATTGTCCTTTTGCTTAAATGTTTTGTGATGTAACATTGCGTTATATGCAAAGTTATATTAAGAACCGATTAAACAGAAAAATTGTCTGCACTGTAAAAAATATCTGTTGTAAGTTTAAGGTGACATATCAAGGCATATAAGTACATCCCATAGTGTTACTGAATATACCATACAGCAACTGTCTTCTTGGGTCCGCTATTAGAAATGATGAAGAACTTGATAAAAGTTCTTCAAAATAATCTTCTGTTATCTACTTTTTTACAAACAACATAGGTATATCGGCTTTTAGTAAAGTAAATTTCTTTTATGGATGTTTCAGCTTGAACAGAATAAAACAGTGGATAAATGAAATCGAAGTGGATAATTGAAAAGTGGTTCACAAAGGATTCTGATATTTACAAACATGGCTTTCGTTAGCAGATTACGCATGGGGTTGTAACTCGATATTATCTCGGGATATCGAAACTTCCTGACTACAAGCTAGGCTACATTTATTATTCGGCTTCTCACAACGGCAATAGAAGAACGTTGACAAGATCGTTTGAACCTATTACAACGGTCCCGTTGCACAACAAAGAAAGTGTTCAAGTTTGTGCGGTTTGGCGTAGAATTACTTTCTCCCCTGCAATAATATTGCATACAATGGAGAATGCAGCAATAAAAACAAACATTGAAATAATAATAGCGGTAATAAATATCATCACTTGTTATATGAAATTCAAGTAAGTAATAATAAATATTACTACGTGTATTATAACATTGTTTGACAAGTGATTTATCTGCTGATTCTTTATGATATTTTTGCAAGGGCATGATTAAAGGCATTCTAATGCAGAAACGTTGCAACATTTGAGAAACAAAGCTATACCTTTAACAGCCTATCGTTCCTTTCCAGCTAGAGGGAATGGAATAAAAAATTGATTACATGTATATGAGAGACTTGCTGCTGTGAACGGTTTATGGATTATAGTCATTAACTTTCCCCTTGAAATCGAAACCACCTTTGGGTTCACTTGTTTAAACATTCAATGAAAATGTAAACAGAATTTTCTAAAACGATTTGACATAAAGTGATATCTAATGATATCACAGACTTACCATTATAACAAAAATTTATAAGACACACTGAATTTAACATCTACTTAGAATAAAATCGTAAGTAAAAGTTTTTTGGATCAAAGCTTCCGAATTACATCAACTTCCACCTTTTCCAAATCTTCTACTTTCGTGTTCTCAACGTCTCATGCCCCAAATTAATCTTTAAAAATTATCCTAGTTATAAATTTTATGTTTTTCTTTAACTTGTGAAAATCTCCATGTAGCAGATCGTCAGGAATCATCGAGATAAAATGGTTCCACCCGACGTTAAAGCACACAAGCTCCTTTCTCTGCACGCACGACATGCTAATTCACGATCAACCGTAATTGTCTCTTCTCCTCGATGACGGAAGATGGAAAGCAAGATCGAATCTCCTTGAAGGGAGGTGGAGAGTGGTAGGCCACGCGGTTCTCCAGGGCTTATCAGTTCGTGTCGGGCAGCCGTGCAATGCGTTGCCTCGTCTTGCAGTTTAATTGTGCCTTCGATATTACGCGTGACATACATTGAACCCTTCACGGAATATATGTGCCGACCCCTTGACTTCCGCTGATCGAGCAGTAACTATCGGAAGCGACACGCTCTTGCATCCAGCTGAAGACTTCGGGTACGTCGCGCTTCAACGCGACCGGAAGAAGCTTCTTCAGAACAAGCCGGTAACACGTGGACTCTCGCACATGCCAAAACTTTAGCGTACCACTTGTACCGAGAGGTTGAACGATCGCGTAGAACTCGAACAACCTGCTGACATAGTATTAGAATCTACCCCTGTTTTATAATGTTCACTTGAATCTATTTCTTCGGCAGATTTCTGGGTTTTATTTTTTCCCTTCAATCGAATGTATTATAGTTTTGGGTATATATAATATTTTCATATAAAATTTAATCGACGAATTTTCCAATAAGTTTGAAGGATCTATTATTTTTTATTTTCTATTTTTTTTTTATATGCTTCTCTCGGCATTTACGAATACTCGTATTTGAAAAATTTGTTTAAATATATATGTAGAGAAAGCTTGGGTTTTAGGGTACTGATATGTTTAAGATTTAGAGTATAATTTTTCCACTTTGAACTTCGTTGTATGACTTTATTAGAAGTTTATTATAATTCTAAGAGTATTGCTATTTACAAAGAGGTTCAATAGTCTTGTAATAGATCTGAATTCCTCGATAATCGTGATCGAATGTTCTTGCCAGTGTTCAGTTGTTGTGCCAGTATTTGATTTACATTCCTCCTTTACCGTGTCATGATGATAGATGGAGCATTTCTAACTTCTAAATCTTAGATCACTATTTCCATTGTACTGTAGCATGGGATACTATTTTTTCTTTTTTTTTTCTTTTTTTCATTATACACGATAATCTCTTGGCCGATAAATAAACAAGATTTCACTTGAAGATTTTCAAGTATAGCTGTTTCTTGAAATTTGCGGATTTATCGATACAGATTGTGCCGATAACGGCAATAAGGCGCAGAAAATATATATTATTAATACATTCGTAAAACATTTTTAAAGGATTAATTCTATAGGTCCAACTAAACATAAAAATGTCGATTAAGGCTTATTCACTCGGTATTAAGTGAATTCAGTTAAATGAAAATAAATGGAAGTACATAGTGACGGCCAATTCTAAAAACAGAGAAACCGCGTACTTCAAAAACCATGTACCTCGAGTGATATTTATATACATAGATATGTATATCGGAGGACGAATATATGAAAATATTCTGTCCTTCTGTGTTGTACATTATATATAAATTCCATCTTAATAGATTTCTAAATTACATTCTAAGAAAAGTTTCATATTTTCAAGTCTTTCATATTTTAAAAAACATTTATTATAAAAAGGTACAAAATTAAAGTATATATATATACATGTATATATGCATGCATTATATATGTATATGTATAAATATATATATATACATATATATTGCTCAATGTAAATAAAATAACGTAATGTTAAGATTGAACGAATATTACTTATTTATAATAAGTAATAATACTTGTACAAAACACATAGTTCATCTGATTATTAACAGATATTTTATAAAAAGATATAAAGAAATTTATTTCACTGTTACATCACGTTACTAAACATATAAAAAAGGTGATCTTTGTTTACTTTATAAACATAATTTGATACTGAAAATAAAACAAATACTTTGTATCCAATACGCTTACAATATAAACAATTTTTGTAATATTGTAACATTTTGGCAACAATAATACTATATAATATTGATGTGCAATCTAACAAAAAAATTAAGTAGAAAACTTGAGTTTAACTTGAATTATATTCGAGACATTTATAGCTTTACTCAACTAGCACATCAGCTGATTCAGTACATATAGCAACATATATATGTACACATCAATACAAAAAATATACAAGAAAAACATATTTTCAAAAGTAACATTAAAAATTAGAATTTTTATCTAGACATCTCATTACATTTTTATTGAATATTATTCCACGAACGTATCCATCATTGATATCGTCGTTACATGTAATTCGACATCAGTCTTATAAAACTATGTCCGTCATTCATCGAGTATATTGTTTCCATTGCTATTCATCGGTGCCGTTGACTAGATCTATTACGGCTGGTCCATTACTCCTATTTTCCATTCCGCCGGAACAGGGAACAAGAAAGCGGCTAACAGGTTCCTGAATATTCTCTGTATTGTTATTTATCTCGAATACCTCATTGTAATAATTAATACCGTACCGTCGTAGCATTTCAGATGATACATCAACATTTTTATTACACGTCAAGTTTTCTTTCACATTATCCGATGCCCACATTGTCACTATGCTATTGTAATTTTGTACTTTTGCAGCATGCTCTTTAGCATTCGGTATGTATTTTTCTGTGGCTAGATTTTTTAAATTAGAATCGGAATTAGGTTCACTCATGGTTCTTCTCTTCTTTTTCGCAGATTCATCATTCGTGTCGTTACATTTGCTATTACTTTTTGTACTTCGCCTCCGTTTTGTTGTAGATTCGGCGATCTTTTTCTCTAGCAAATGCCACCCCTCCTCTTCCAATTTCCTCATATCTTTAATAGCGTCTTGTACTAACATCTCTTGCTCGAAGCGGGTTGGCGACTCGTGATTGATCTCCGGGTTAGTGCTACACCTTCTAACGATCCGTAATACTTCTTGTACTTCATCGTCGGAATTATCTTCGATATCATATATACAATTTTGAATAAGCTCTTGCTGTAGTTGTTTGTTTTGAGTCTGTTGTGGTTGATTTTCTCGAGATTGTTGTTGCAGTTCTTGTTGCTGTTCTCGTTTTTGTTGTTGTCGTTGCTGTTCTCGTTTTTGTTGTTGTTGATGTCGTTGCTGTTCTTGCTTCTGTTGTTGTTGTTGCTCTTTCTGTCCTACCGACGATGACTGTATAGTTAATTTAAAAGGTGAACTTGGAGCATTATTATTATTTGGCACGATTATTGGCAAAATAACTGGTAATATTACTTGTACCATACTAGAGGCATTTTGCAACTTTTCCAAAGCGGATTGCTCTTTTCTATTAATAGTAAAAACTTTATGAACCTGATTTGCGTTTATGTCTCTTTCCTCTCCTTTATTTTCATTTTCACTGGCTTGCGGGTAGGTTTGCATAATAGGTTTCGACAAAGCATCTGTACTCTTTGGTAAGGATTTAATACTATCACTTTCCTTATCACAGTGCAAAATTGGATTCGACGTTCCAGTCGAATGTATCGAAGAAGATTCGTTTGAATTACTATTTTTGGTTATGTTCTGCTCGTGTAAATTAACCTTTTCATTCACGACCGTTAAATCTGATTCGAGTGGAACTTCCTTAGGTTGCACATTGTCGATATTATATTCTATGCCCGTGGATATCGCGCACGATTTCTTTAGTTCGTTGGAAACGTAATTTTCACCCTGCGTTATACTTTTCCCACGAATCGCCTGCTTACCTACTACAATGTTGCTAGCCAAATATCGATTGGGGCTCTGTAACGCGTGCATAGAGTTGCAACATTGGTAAGGACTATTAACGAACACACCAGGATCGATACAAGAAACATTTTTATACACTTCATTGTCTACGATTAATTTGGTATCACGGTGTAGTTTATTTTGTGTGCATGAACCAACTTTCTTTTTCTTCAAATGTTTTCGTTTTAACGATATTTTAGTAACAATTTCCTTCCCTATTTTTAAAATTAAACGTATTTTTTTGTGTACTTTCGTTACAAAATTTCCATGGGAATCAGTGATGTAATTTAGATGTTCTGGCGATTTATTCCACAGTTCGACTTCGTCTTCTGTACACTGCATTCCTTCCACTGTTGTGATACGAATTTTTCCATGTCCCCGATGTTTCAACGTGATGTGCATATTTAAGTCGGTTTCACACTTAAAACATTTCCCGCATAGTTCACATATCGTCCCCAGGATAACCACACGACAGTCACGCAATATTACACCATTAGGAATATTAATCTTTTTAGCTTTATGATCACTGTTTGACATCTTGTATTCGTATTGAGATCTTCTCATTTTAAGACCTACACAACGTAAAAAATCCTCCTTTCCGTTTATTTTCGATACGTCAAAATTGTGTGGTTGAAGTAAATTTTTTTCACCATGTCTGAGAGTCCTCAACGGGTATCTGCCTGGATCCCCGATACTGTGGTAATCCCGTTGTATATGTGGCGCCATCTCCTAAAGGTCACGGACCCCTCTGGAAGTAGAAATTTCTAGCTTGAGTTTTTTTTTATTTTGCATTTAAGATTGATAAAAATATAAAATATGATGAATTTAGTATAAAAGTTCGGTGGCATTATTTTAATATGATATTATTTGAAATTATGAGAATATCTTTAAGAGTTATTCGTAATGTACCTTCAGTTCATACAGGGTGTTTAATAAATCTCGGTGTGAAGTTTATTAATATAATCTATAGATAAA
>NIJG01000010.1:481590-505076 GCA_002201625.1 Euglossa dilemma
AAATGAAGCATATGCATTTCATACTCATTTATATAAAATAGAAACAATACTTTTTTTTTGTTATAGGACCAACTTGAATCTGCGAATGTACTTCTCAATATGGATATTCGTGCTTGTGCAATTCACACGTACGCGTAAGTTTATAAGTTTGTTATACTAATATGAAAACGAAAAAAAAAATGTTATTTTTTCCTCACTAACATCTTTGCAATGTACACAATATTTACGATAACAGTAATAATATATAGCAATAATATAATATAGAAGAAAGAAGTATATTAGAAAATTGTAAGACTCACACATTTAGAAGAAGATGAGGTATTTCAAACAGGATGTGTTAAGTGTCAACGAAAGTGGGATACTTAATGCTTAAATCTTCGGAGGAAGCGGTCAAAAGCGAATAGATTATGAGTAGTCATCGATGACGTGTTTCTCCGTTATTTGTAGATGGCAACATTTCAGAAAAACGAGCTGCCATGAGTTTACCTATTTTTGTATTCGCTAAGAAAGGAAAGGATAACTGTAAAATAAGTAGTGTTTCATATTCTATTAGAGTATTTATAACTATTATTATATTTATATATTTATTATCTAAAATTTTTTTTTCTCACCTTGCAAATAATTCATTATATCTCACACCTTATTAGCATGCTGTTGATTATTAAAATATATATGTATTCATTGAATATACAAAAATATTTTCTTTTATTTATTTCTAATAATTTTATATTTTATTAGATTATATTCTTTTGTTAGTTTTTATAGTTTATCCATATTTCTTGTATATTTATATTGTATTGTGAAATTCATTGAATCTATATAAATAAAAAAATTAAGTTAGAAGAAAAATAATTTCAAATTCAGTGTTGTTATATATAAAGTAGACACCTAAGGAGTAAACACCTGTATTACTTTAACTAGGCAATTTTGTTTGCGATTTGTCATTAGTCGTAAAACCATAATTCTAAGAACGGATGTTGGTTTACAAATGTACATAATAGTCACTTAGGTATGGAGAAGTTGTTT
The DNA here is from genome assembly GCA_002201625.1 of Euglossa dilemma. NCBI lineage: Eukaryota > Metazoa > Arthropoda > Insecta > Hymenoptera > Apidae > Euglossa > Euglossa dilemma. Next base: position 482,617 of record NIJG01000010.1, read on the forward strand.
GTACTAATTTACTGTGTTTCCTTGTAACGAAACCAATGTTAATACATCTCACGCCGAATATAAATTAACAAAATGTTTATGCAACAAGTTGCTACGACATTCGATTCAGGAATTCATTCTCTTCGCGTACTACGTCTCGACAACAATACAACTCGATATGCAAAACAGCAGTCGAAGCATTCTACAGTATGCTCTTTGTTTTACAATTCGTATACTTTTGTAAATTAAATGTTTCAAATTGGCAATGATATCACAGTAAATATAATTAGTAACAGTCGAATGTTTCTCGATTATTACTTTAGCTTGAAAGTAACTCGTAAATTTATTTTTCTAAAAATTCTATCACTTATTTTAATGAGACAAAAGTGGAAGGTCATACTAGATTTAAAGGTTCACCGATGTNGTAACTCGTAAATTTATTTTTCTAAAAATTCTATCACTTATTTTAATGAGACAAAAGTGGAAGGTCATACTAGATTTAAAGGTTCACCGATGTAAAAGGAAATATACAATGGACGTGTTGTATTTGGAGAATACATGTGGTTAATTTATACTGTCGTGGGAATAGAACCATAAGCATCGTTTGATCGGAATGACTCAAGTAGAAACTTATTGTGTTGTGTAACAATAGGGCATTTCTTCTTAACGATGTCATCTCACACTCTCACTTCATAGGCATTCAGCTTTTCTATGCGGTTTATCGTATTTATGTGTGACATTCTTACCTTCTCTCACTCGTCTTTTATATTTTTTTCTTCTTATCGATAATATAATATTCTTTTCATTGCATATTAAAGATATTTCTTCCGGATTCCAAACTATTAGTTATACCTAAAATTATTAGCGTTAATAATCATAGATATCTCTTGCTAAACTATTTTTTCAACTGTTATTCATTGTATATTTATTTTTAGAATTCTTTAGAATTTAGAATTTCCATATAAAGTAACAACAAAGATTAAGGAAGAGTATACGTTATTTAATTAAAAAATTAGAGAATTTGCTATATTCGTATTGACATTTTGTATTTCCTTAGAATATTCTTACGGCGAGGAGACAATCTTGGATTCCCCTCATGGGCCATGCGAGGGCTACAAGCAGGGCGAGGACGATCTTCAAACATTCGACTTTATCAGCAAGCTGAAACTGGATCTTCTGAAGACGCATTACACTGGCGTGACGCGAGTCAGAGGTAGCAATCGCATGCAAATAGCCTACAGATTGGAAAGAGACACCGATGTCACTCTGCCAACAAAGTACGATTTAGCGATTATATTCTCGACTGTATTCTCCAACATTTACAAATTTCGAAAATGGTCGATCCAATAGTTACGTCCGCTATACCGTCTTTTTTATATTGTTTGTTAGGAATATACTTCCAAACGGATTGCCAGAGGAATTCAGCGCGGCCTGCACATTCAGAGCCAGAAAACCGCCAAAGTATACTTGGCACATTATCAGAATCGTCGACATGGAAAACGAGCCCCAGTTTTTAATCGCAATGAACCCAAAAAGTCAGACTCTGGATTTATCCATGAAGAGTCAGAGCGGAGAACTGCAGACGGTGTCGTTCTCGGCCGAACGTGTGAGTAAATTTCAGCTTTTTTCCAGCATTGTTAGAGCTTTCCATAGTAATTGGGATTATCAGATCAATTTTTAAAATATGTGACAGAAAATTAGAGTACCTCTTAGAATCTTCATGCTTTTTTAAGTTAATTTATTTATTAACGTCTGCTTTTTCTTAGTCGTGCCTTAGTTTTAATCCGTCTATTAGTATTTTATTTTCAGTTATATCAACGATAAGCATACAGCAAAACATATATGTACCTCCTCTCACCAATTTTTGATTTTTAATCCACTGATTAATATTCCACTTTCAGTTAAGTTAACAATGAGTGCATAGCAAAATATAATTTGTACGTTATTAATACATATTGGAAATAATCCAACACAATTTGGCTATAAAGCTGGTTTAAATGCGTTTTGCAAAATTCACAAACAAATTACTCGTTCCAAGATCAAGCGAAACTTCTAACTTTGTTTTATTCCCTAACTTCTCATCTCTTCCTTCCAACCGTCATAAAATAATTCAAACTCAAGATCAACATCTTCTGCACGTTATCAATTCCGCAAGCACTGATTCCGCAACGAAACAACAATATAACATTTCAACGATTGTATCCCCAATCCATTAATGTATTAATTCAATAAACCAATCAATCGATTTTGATATATTATTCAAACTAAAAGTTTATGTCGTTCCAATTCAATTATTCGAGAAAAAATTCGAAATATTCGTAAGTCAAGTGCATCTCTACTAATCAGCTCAAGGGTTGTCAGCTCAGAGCATGCTTAACGTCGCCACCTCTTAAAAGTGTCATCATGGATCGCGCGATGATTAAAACTGCTTGGTATTGTGGTATGAAAACTCGAATCTGTCAAATATCAATCGCAAGGTCGCATTGGCGTATGAATTAGATGCTGTCGTTGAAGCATATGAAAATCGTGTCATGGGTCATTACGTAATCCTCGTGCAAAATAGTTTAAAGGTTTTTCAGCGTAACGTTAAAGAACGCACTGCATGCAAGATCGGAAGACTGATGAGGATACCATACATCATGGTATTTGCAACGGTTCAAAGAAACGTTAATCGCAACGCGAATTAATTACGAAGAGACGTTCTTACTACTAGAACTACCAGGCAGGAATGGCTTGTTTCAGATTTCTTGTCTTTACAGCAACTAGATATAAGCAGCCACTTCTGCAAAACTTTTTATCAAAATTGTATATCGTGTATATATATGAAATTGAAAACATTAATGAAGAAAGGGTTTCATTGATGGAAAATTGCTTCTTGCTGTTTGTCGACGACGAACGATCTTTGATTCCAATACATGTAGTCATCAACTGTTTTCAATTTTATACACATCGAATTTTTCGAGTGTCTTTGTAGATACCATAAGATCCCTTTATATTTTACTCGTGATTCCAGAATAATTCGTAAAACGTTAGTTATCTTCGTTNTTCATGTCTTCAAATATATCCAATAGAACAGCAGAAATTAGTCGAATCCTACAGATGAGAAAAGAACAGAATCGGAAATAATCGTGTTAAGCTAACAAGTCTTGTTACTATAAGTTCAATATTTTGCTGGCACAAAATTGGGTATAACGTTTGATTGAAACAGATGTTCGATAAGAATTGGCACAAAATTAATATCGGAGCCTTCAAGGATAAGCTGGTGGTGTATCTCGATTGCGAGTACATTGGCACGCAAGACGTGAGGCCACGAGGGCCGATCAAAGTGGATGGTGAGATCTCGATATCGAAGATGTCGCATAGCAAGCTTACTACACCGGTAAGTTCGAACGTTTACCTCTAACATTGCATACATTGTACAGGAGGGAGATAAGATCGGCAAGGTTGTTAACAGCGAGCTCGGTGCTCATTAGTCAGTTTCGATCGACCACATAATTATCGGCTATTTTGTCGTTGATGTACTATCTGTGTTGCACTATCGAATTCTTTCATGAATCAACGACAAATGACGAATCTGCATTTGAAATCGAATAGTTTTCTAATTATTTTTATAATTAATTATATCGTAATCAAAATATTTAAATTGACCGCGGGAAAATTATGTAAAAGAGTAATTTTTATCTAAAAATGGCACCTTAATGATTATTGATTAATTATAATGGGACCATTTTGATAATGGATACGGGAGACAATTTAGCTTTTAGTAAATTATGAAATGATTGCATGTATAGAAGCTTTAATTATGCTTAATTAATTTCTGATGAGATAGACCAATATTCTACAAATTATATGAATCACACGAATCCAAAATTGGTTAATTTAATTATGGATTTACAGTTATAAATATATTTTATAAAATAATGAATATTATTGATGATATTACCGATTTATATTACACAAAACTTCTTTACTCTAGAGAGTTATAATTTTTTTCAATAAAATATCGATAAATATAAACAAAGAAGTTTAAAACAATTACCCTATACAAATGCATCGATATTTTTAGAATTTTATAGAGTAAATTGAAGTAATAATATTTCATAATTACAAAAATATGTTATCCCAGATGAGGTATCCAAAACAAAGTATCCTTCTATTTAACACAATTTCCTATTCTCTCAGGGAACCGCAAAGAAAAAAGCGTCAAACATATTATTAATCTCTAACATAGAACCGTATCACACATAGAGTTTACTTATATAACTACATGACTTGTATTTCATAAAGCGTTCTAATGAACGTTCCTGGAATGTCGGAACAGTCTTTTAGATCTTTCAATTTCGATTGAAAGAACACGATGAAGATCGGAAGGCGTGCGGTTGTAAGATGAAAGAAGTTTGCGCGCGTGAATTTCAGAGAACGCTGCGTGGCGCATCCGCGGGGGATGCTCGCGTTGCTTCTTGTGAGACAAATGTATCCGTCGCATGCGGCAATTAAGAACCACTTAATTAATAAACACTTTATAATGAACGAGGCTAAGACGTAACTGGGACAAGCTAGATTTAGTGCTACGCTTAAAGTGTACAAGCGTAACGCGCACACAAAAACGCGATGACCGTATGATTAGCCCAGTTTCGTGAAGAAAGGACAAAAACTAAAAATAACCGTGTTGTGTGTTAACGTGACATGTTAGTGAGTTAATCAATGTTTTTGATAGAACCTTTTAAGAAGATGATTTATCGTCTCCAGTAAAGTTTCTTTTCATGAAGACGTTTTGAAGGTGCTACTTTAAAGTACTCTTAGAATCTCCTAGAACCTCCTTTATATGAATTAATTGAGAAAAGAAAGCTTCGCTTTTAAAGAAATTAAAAAAAATAGAATTTATAATGATTGATTTTGCAACATGATATATTTGTGTTCAAGTTCTTGCATATTTTCTACGTTTTTCTTAATTAGTCAGTTAAGTTAATGTCACAACTTTCTTCAATTGCCGATACTGCTATACCAATTTTATACTGAATCGTTATAAATGGATTTCACTTACAGTGGAAAATAAACACTTTATGTATTTACATATACATAAAGTATGCTGTCAATGGTAATGTATAATTCGTATAAGAGAATGTTTATGTAACGGGTGTTCATATAACGGAGATTCTACAATACAAAGTGTGAAATACGTTTCAAGTATCCGACTGTTCGCACTTTTAACTCCTGCTCTCGACGTAACGTTTCCTACCACTTGAAAATATGCCTATAGATCGATATACAGTGGATGGTCTTAAACTGCGATCCTACGAGGCCGGAGAGAGAGAGCTGCGAGGAACTACCGGTAAGTCTATATATTTTACACAACTTCGCAATCCATTAGGATCCCATGGTTGTAATTAACGTAATTGCAGAAGAGCCTTAGCAACCCTTTATTACCTCCGAGGAAACTTGGTTGTGAAATTATCTGTCCACAGGGGCCTCCTGGAATTAATGGCACTAATGTGAGTCAGGATTTCTCTTTGCTGATAAATATTCTCATCTGATTCGACACTTGATGCTTTTAAAGCAATACATTTACACAAAGTAACTTAGCTCCTCCTTTATAATATGGATCTTTTGTTATTAAACTTGAAATACTCTATAAATGACAACCGAGTGCTTCTTCAATTTTTAGAAATATTCCAAAGTATTAGAAGTGCGTCATAAATGTTATTTCTTTCTATACTTCATTGCTCTAACACAACTAACCTATTGGAATTAGAAATTCAACTGAAACGCTTAATTCCTTTAGGGTATTATCAGAATCAATTTATCAATAGAAAAATATTTGTTCAGGGTTTACCTGGCCTAGCCGGATTACCTGGGCCACCTGGAACAATGGGAGAAACGGGTCTACCTGGGCGACCAGGTCTGCGTGGACCACCTGGTGAACAAGGGAAAATAGTGCGTGCCTATAAAACTCTTTGAAATAACACCACATTGGGATATTTAGTATTTACTTTATTATACATTGTCATGTTACCTGTTAGGGTCCGCAAGGATTCACTGGCGCGCGGGGATTTCCCGGTAATCCGGGTTCTAAAGGGACCGTTGGGCCAATTGGGCCAATGGGTCCTAAAGGAGAACGTGGTGAAAGAGTGGGTTTCTTGTTTTATGACCTATAATATTTTAAAAGATCGATATTAGTAGAAAATGTCATTTGTGATATTTACAGTTAGTTTGCTTCCTATAGGGTGACATGGGGTTTCCAGGATTAAAAGGAGATCAAGGTCTTCCAGGACCACGAGGCCATCCAGGCCTTCCAGGTAGACCTGGAAATATTAGTGACTATCATGACATTTTACCACGATTCATAGGCCCACCGGGTCCCCAAGGATATCCGGGCCAGAAGGGTTCTAGTGGAAATCAAGGGGAACGCGGTGATAAAGGCGAACAAGGTCAAAAAGGTAGTAGCTCGATATCTATTTTTAAAGCTTCAGCATTTGAGGATTATTGTGGTCGTGTCAAAAGTTAAACGTTAGCGTTAAATGCGATTACGTGGATTTATCCGATAAGTAATCCTTGAACTGGCGCGTAAACTAATTTAATCTTGTTAGAAAATCGCGTGGAGTTGTGGGTGCCCACGTGCGCGTGGTGATTCATCGTTAAACGCATTATTCTTCTGTCTGTGAACGCAGAATGCTTAATCCTTAGTTTCTTCAACGAAACAGCTGTTAAATCTGTTGGTCGTTTAACGACTGTTCAGTGACAAAAGCGATTTGATAATACATGTTTGTCTCCCTAAAACATTTTGTTCTTGATGGGATTGTATTGTAGTGATATATCGTTCTTTCATTCTCTAGTGTTGAACAGTAAATGAATCTCGTACCCTTCAAATCAGTTAATGCGTTAATTGCAATGTTGCAAAAGGTCATTGACACTTTTGAAGGAATAATTCCTCCCAATAAAGTGTGTCAACAGTCTCATATTTAAAGGTCGAGCGCAATCGTTCTAATAGCTTCAACTGTCTAACCAACATATATACTTCCATTTATTCTATTTTCCCTTTTTTCGTTTATGTCCTTTCTTCATGAAGTTACAAAATTTTTGAATCGTGAATTCCATATTTTTCACTATACATATATGTCAAATTTACACTGTATGGATATTAAATGGGCAAATTATTCGTAAAACCAGAAATGTGTTCTATATCGTTTTTATGAAACGTTTTGTTCTCATCGATTATTTTTCGGGGCTTTACAATTTCGCTATTGATATCGTGAAGCAGAATTATCAAAAGCTATAATTCTACTGGTCTCTGATGGATGACACGAAAACGATATATTGTCGTGCATATCGACGTCGACCTAAATACAGCTATTCGAAGTGATTGTAAATCAATTTGTTGCAATCTGCCGCAATATCCGTAAACCCATTCCTTTTATTAATCACTAAATGTATGCCATTCTCGTGATAGAAGTGACTAGCAGTTCTTAACATGTATCTAATTACAAACATTCGAAATGCTTTGTCATTAAATGGTTTAGTTTAAACCTTTAGCAATAAACTAGCGATTAATGTACATATCCTAATTGTTTTGTTTCATTCATTACTTTGATAACTCAAAAACATTGTTTACTTTTATTAAACCAATATTTGATAACGTAAATTTCTACAAAATATGAAAACTCAGCTATTAAATACTAAATAACTACTAGTTACTTTTGTAACGAGTTATGAGATATGCTTTAAACAAAGTTATTAAGTATTTTGTATAAAATGGTAAAATTTTTAAATATTATTAAAAACTATACAAAATTTTCGACATAAGGATATAACTATACTTTGAGAAGCATACTAAAATTTAAGGTGAACCTGGAGAGAGAGGCTATCCAGGACAAGACGGACTTCCAGGATTAGAAGGAAAACCAGCTCTTCCTGGCTTACCTGGTCCTAAAGGAGAAATAGGATTTTCGGGTGTACCAGGACCTCAGGGATTACCAGGTTTACAAGGTCAAACCGGTGCACCTGGATTACCCGGAATTCAAGGTCCAAAAGGAGAAGTTGGAGAACCTGGTCGTGATGGTTCGTAAGATGAAATAAAAAATTAACATTTTTGTACTAATCATTAATATAATTAATTTATTTGTTCAGGTTTACCAGGTTCATCAGTTGGTTCTGTAATACCAGGGCCACCTGGCCCTGAAGGTTCTCCTGGTGTACCTGGAGAAGATGGTTTTCCCGGAATGAAAGGAGAACCTGGTCTTGTCGGTCCACCAGGTCTTCCGGGACTACAAGGAAAGAACGGTTCTCCAGGTCCTCCTGGATCTCCTGGATTACAAGTAATTTACATTTTGATTTGAACACTAGGTTACACTTTTTCATAATTAATATTAGAAGTAGGATAAATTTGTATACTGTTTTAGGATATATTTTGAATCTTCGGATTATCTCGAATATTGAAATAGAAATTGTTTTAATTGTTATAATTAGGGTTTACCAGGTTTGCCTGGAGAACCGGGTACGCCAGGTTCTCGTGGAATCGAAGGACCTGTTGGAAAACCAGGACTATCAGGATTTGATGGACGACCCGGAGAAAAAGGTGACAGGGGTCAACAAGGAGAACAAGGACCTCCTGGACCACGTGGTTTACCAGGAAGTACTGTAAGTGTAATTTCTGTTTGTCAGTAAATAAAATAAGTGTATAATATTGAATATTTAATTCTTCTTTTAATTTTTGCAATTTAAAGAATTCAAAAAAGTAGAAATGCGCTTCTTTAGGGTGTGCCTGGTTTATCTGGAGCAGCCGGTATTCCAGGATTAGAAGGACGGCCAGGTCCAGCAGGTCCTCCAGGTCCTCCTGGTCCAGCAGGACCACCTGGTACAGTTGCAGATATGTTAAGCACAAATAGTGTCTTGGAAACTATCGGAAGTCCCGGTGTTAGTGGACCTAGAGGTTTACCAGGTATTCCAGGATTAGTGAGTATTCAGAATGATTATTAAAATGAAAGATATTTCTTGTATCTGATTATTCCAAAATTTGTAAAGTTATTGTTACATATACCATCGTTAAAAAATAGCCAGGTGAGAGAGGATCTTCAGGAGACCGAGGTCCAGAAGGTCAAATAGGACTACCTGGTATGCCAGGGAAAGATGGTGCCCCAGGACTTCAAGGACCACCAGGAATTAGAGGACAGACAGGAATGCCAGGAGTTCAAGGACCACCAGGCCGAAGTATCACAGATTCAGAAATTCGAGATATATGTGCCAGTGTACTACGAGGTAGATATTTAGTACTTCATCAGATTATACTATTTTGTTCAGATAAAATATTAAGATATCTATTAGTTTTTTTAACATTATTGCTATTTTGTGGAAAAAATTATAGAACGGAGTAATCGTATAATCGGTACCTTATTTTAAAAAAGTGAAATCAAAAAAGCATTTCCTCTATGTATGTATAGAGGAAAAGTTGGAAATGCCGGCTATAGCAACGGTATCCTCACATGACGTGACTTGTTCTTGGTACAATCTTTATGTGACAAAGTAAAAAGATGTTCCTTTCATTGCTGCGAATATATACAGAGCAGATGACTGAGATGGCAGCACAGATGCAAGGTCCACCTGGTCCACCTGGTCGAGGCCGTCCAGGTCGTCCTGGTTCACCTGGTCCTCAAGGTCGTCCAGGTACACCCCCAAGAAAAGGGTTACCAATCTCATTTGCCTGCATTTGATCCCACAATCGTAGAACACGATGGTAGAAGTACTGCTATGGGTTTTTGGTGTCTTTCCATTTGTAAAATAATTTTTTCCCAGAAATCCATAGTAGACGATGAATTATCATTGCACAAGAATATCCTTAGCGTTCCTGATAGACATAGTGAAACATCACAATGATTATTGTCGTCATCGTTCAGTCATGAGTTGCTTGAAATTCCACCTTCATCCTTAGTTTGAGTCGGCATTCATCAGCGGCGTGATTCATGTACACGCACGTCCGCTCGATTAACAGTCGATCGATCGAAGATTAACAACTCACGTGGCTGTGTACGTCGATAAAGACGATGGAATCCTGCATGTGTCACAGAGAGGCTGAAAGAACTAACAGAAGGTCTACGAGGGCCACCCGGGTTGCCGGGACTGGCCCGACAGGGCCGTCCCGGTCGAGCCGGAACCCAGGGCATCCCAGGTACCTACTAGATAAAGTATCCTAACATCTTACTCTCCCTGCACTACTTCTTTATAGCGATTTAATAATCTTACATCGTGGTCAGTTCATTAATCTTCACTATATTATACTTAATTTAGTAAAGGAAATTAGAAAAAGGAAATAATATCTTCCGTTCCTGAAACAATAAATAATCAGTGCTGTATGCTCATAGTAGTAAATAACTTGATAATATATTTTTTATTTTAAAATTAAGATTAAATTTGTATCAAGAAATTATTTCTTAGGTGATCCAGGTCCACCAGGTTTACCTGGAGAACGTGGTTTTGTTGGATTACCAGGACCACAAGGCCCCATAGGTCCTCAAGGTCCATCAGGTGAACGGGGCGAGAAAGGTGACAGAGGTACCGAAGGCGTTGGTGTAGAAGGTCCAATGGGTCCAAGAGGATTGCCTGGTAATACATATAAACACTTTTCTGTCATTATCACCTAGTAAATTTATCATTTTTTTTTTCTTTTTTTTTTTTTTTTTTTTTTTTTTTTTTTTTTNCCCGCCTGGCAATAATGGCGTTGGATTGCCTGGAAGGCAAGGAGAACGGGGGGAACCGGGCAGACCAGGTAAAGAGAAAAAAGTTACAAACACGTTTTTAAATTCTTCTGGTGGTATTTTTAGTTTCGTTTATCGACAGGTGTTCCTGGGATGAGGGGGCCACCTGGAGCACAAGGGTTGCCCGGATTTTGCGAACTATGCAATTATCCGAGCGCCAGTTACTTACAATATACACGTGGCAATGAAAAAGGTCCTTAAATGATAGATATTTTCAAACGAAATTAAATTTTTGAATGTAAAAGAAGAGATTACCACTTCAAAAACGATGATTCTTCTGCTCAATAATAGATAAAAGATCTATCAAATCACTGCCATATAAACACAGTACTTTTCTAACCGTAATATTTAAATAAAATAAGTATACGTCATTATAGAATGATCCATACAAACTACTATTTAATTCTAGCTCAATATATATGATTCGAATGAAATGATTGTAAATGTTGTTACGAATAAATATATTTTTTAAATGAAGATGAGAAAATGAGAATAATTTTCGTAAGAATTTTCTTAAATATGCACACGTTCTTCGCCACCATATGCAACTATCGCGCGCGCAATGGTCCAATTCCTTGTTCTTCCGTCTAAAGAGGTGATGGCGCCACCGACAGTTACTGCCAGTTGAAATCAGTGATGGCCGCGAGGCTCGCGATGCACATTACGTCGAGATTGCGTTGAGTTTGTTTATCGCAACGTTCCTGTGTCGGGAAAAATTTGGTGACTTTCGTCGGAAGCGAGCGAACATCGTTACGTATTTACGTGAAAATTACGTTTGGATGAATTGTATTTGCTGTAACAGTTCGTAGAAACGACGTGATTGCTTTTCTTGACAGTTCTGTCCCGTGTTCAGAGTAGCAGTAGCCACTCGAGTGCCACGAGAAGTGTCGTTACATCGCCACTCAGGCGATTTCCTCAGAGCAGCAGTCATCCTAATGATATCGCGTATGTGATAGAACGATACGAAAGTTGTCTTCGTCGACACGGAGACGGCGACCCCACACCCGTCGGCACTTTTTTTTCCTCTCACCCTTGCTGGAGACACGCGCATCGAAAGCGTCTAAGGTATGTACACCGGCAAGCCAGGTTATGTGTATCGTCGTGTCTCTTAACGGTGTTTCGAACGAGTTTCATTCATTGTAAGCGTACTTTTCTATCCTTCTTCGTATTGTTATATAAGAATTAATGAATAAGTTATATGTAATTTTATAATAACGGGGATATTTTGAATTCGTGTTCACCTGTCGGTACCGGATAAAGCTGTTTGTATAGCATATCGCCGGTAAATCTACATAGCAAACTATATGTAGAAGATGATTTGAATGAATTATACAACTATTTAGAACTGTTCTAAAGAAACAAATATCGAGTAATCGAATAATATACAATGAAAGTGATTATGTTTAAATTTGGTTATTAAAGTTGAGGTATCGATAGTACCGATACGGTTTCATGGGTGTTAAGAGCTTCGATTTTGCTGCACCTGCAAGTAGAATGTTTCCTTATTTATTTACCGTTATGGTATATTATAACGGCAACGATAAGCCCCGACAAATAAGATTAACTTCATATACGTCTAATGTAATATAACGGACACTGTCCCGGCGTATACAGAGTATACATCCTATCTGGCAAAGGAAGTGTTTGTTCCCCCCTTAAACGGTGTTCCACTGACACACGTTGCTTCCTCTACTCGGCACCGGTCCAAAACATTATTCTCAGTTGATTCACCATTGTAGTGTACCATTAGTAAATGTTATTTCATTTTCATAGTATTAAGTAATTCATCACTACATAATCGTTAAAATCGATCTATAATCCGATTATGTATTGAAATCGCGTGGTGTTTCGAACGATTGACATTTATCCCCGACATTGATACACGAGTATCTATATTCAGATTAGATGAGAAATATGCGTTACAAATTTTTACATTTCACCATCGATTATTCTTACTACTATTGCTTTACATGTGACAGTATATTGATCCCATACCATTTTCTTGTTCCATACTCCGGATTGGGCGATACGATTAATGATTATTTGTTCAATTTTCTCAATTGCCTTCTGAAGATCGAGATTACCTTGACAACAATCTGAATTATGAGGAATCTGAAATTGGCCGCGCCTTTTGGCTGCTCCGTTTCGCGCGTTCCTCTGTACGCACCGAAACTGTCCCACATTCCCGACCGTTCCTCTGTCTCCTCGGGCGATCTTATACACCCCCACCTGGCCCACTTATTGTATTGATTCAAACTTAGGCATCCACACGTTCCTCATTCCTTTGCAACTTCCTGCTTTACAATCTTCCTCTGACACTTCCTGCTTGATCCTTCCGGCAATTTGTGCGTCACAAAGACAGTAATTCCATCAAGGGAAATGTAGTGGAGAAAATGGCAGGCTCATATAGTTGGGGACTTTCAGGTTACCTGGGAAATTCCTTCCGCTAGCGCGAGCATTGTTCTGATCTTTGTTCCACTGTTCCGTTCATTCGCTCGGCTATTTAATTCATCGTTTATACGTATATTTTTGGTATATTAATGTTAGAATTAGATTGTTCGAGATTTATAACTGATATTATTGATCTCACATATTGCTATTTGTAGTAGTATAGTCTCGGGGTCGAAGACTTTTGTCATCAACAACTTTCGTTAGACACTTTCTCCTTATATGTTCAATAATCAATATACTTTTTTGTTCACAATAATGTTCACATTTTGTGGAATCTCCATTTAATTATTGGTACATTTGTTTTGTTCAATTTAATTTAAAATATTGTGCTTCAATTAAATATGAAATATATAGATAATTAAATAAGTANATTGAATTTTCAGTAAAGATGAAGAAAAGTCTACGCAAATTATTTATTTTGTACTAAAAAATATTCGTATCAAAGTAGCTCAGCACAAGGTCTAGTAATAAATTATGATAATGCATTTGTGCCGCCTTGTGTACTGACATAGAACAGTTGAATTAGTCAAACCATGCGAATATATTCTCCTCAGGCATTCAAGTTACAGGCGACTATATTTACTTAAGATAAGTAGAATATTAATATTTTGACGATTTTGTACAATATGAAACTAGAAATGATACTCTAATAATACCATAACAACTAAAAAAATTTAGTTTTATTCATGAAAATAAATAGATTCTCCTTGCTTTTTTTCAGTTATTGACAATTTATAGAAGTATTAACAATACAGTGGTCGTCACAAACACGGATTTGATCCATTTATTTTTCCACAAAATCCAAAACAATACGCAACATATGAATTTTATAAAATATAAGAAATATTTACAAGAGTGTACAATGAAGGAGCAATAAATGAACGAATAAAAGACATACAAAAGCATTAAATATTAGAAGCTTCAAATAAAGGCAAAAGAATATTTGATAAATTATGAAATACTAAAAATAATAAATAAAGGACTTATATACAAAAATACTAAATAAAAGAACCAAAGAAGTATAAGAAATATGGTCAAATAGAAAGGAAATATTTCTATTTGTATAAATGTTTGCACGTATATCTCATGTGAAAGCATCGAATTTCAAAATTGGCGGCAATCTCGAAGGTGCGTTGTGCACGATGGTTCGCTGATTACTTCGCAGAAAGATCGGGATAAGATCTCTCGTACTCTTTCTCTTTCTCTCCCTCTAACTCAGTAAATAAAATTCGCCAGAGGCGCACGCGAATATGTACTTACAGTCCGACGGCGAGGGGCTATCGTAAAATATCGATTAGCCAGTACAGAAACCTACATAGTTTTTACTGCATTTATCGCGGCCGCCTCTATATTTACCAAGCATTCCACGTGGCAATCTACTCTCTTTCTTTCGCTCTGTATATACCCCGGTGATATTAACCAGATCAACGAAAAAGCTTTGTTCGCGATACACAAACTAGCTTTCGATACAAAGCTTTGCGAAATAAATCGCAATGGGATTATATAAGTTATCCTGATGAGGTTTTATCCCTCTGCTGATTCCTTGTCGATTCAGCGTTACGTTTCGTCCTATTTACCGAACGGTTTTCTACTTTGATGTATTTAAGACACTGTCGAGCATTAATCGCTATTGGGCGCGCCGATTGAATCAAATTGAATTACATAAAGCCGATTCGTGAAATTGATTGAACGCTATTGAGCATGGTCACGAAGATATTTATCGGTATTATTTTTCGTTAAGCTTGATACCTGAATAACGAGTATGAAAGCGAGTACCGAATAACTTTTTATGGACGATAGTAACTGATGAGATTGAAAAATATTTTAATACAAAATAGCAGATTTACGTAAGAAATGTTTTACTATTTCTTGTTTCCTTGTACTTTTTGTTATGTTAGATCGTGGTACATGTATTAGAATTTATAATTATGGCATCTGATTTTTAATAAGACAATAATTAGCATAAAATAATGTAAAAGAATTAATAGAATTAATAAATTATACATAATCTACGATATAACTTATATCATGAATTTTTTAATATTGGATAGATATTTATGGAGGATCATGTAATTTTACAAAATTTTTATAGTGAAAAAGAAGACTACCTAGTTCAATTAATATCTCTTAATATCTATAATAAAATTCCTTTCCGAACAATTATTCTAAAGATTAGGTAACTCTTTCAGTGAATGAATTTTTGTTTCCATAAATTTAATATTCGAAATGGCTGTCGTCTAAGAATCCAATTCTGAATGTTCTATTTGTTTCAGTATACATAATAGCCTTTTTCAAACATTGAATTTCGGGGAAAAAGAGTCTGTCGTGAGCCTAAATAAATTGTCCTCGATTAGCAGTAGGTCATTTGGCAAACAAAGGACTTGACCTCAAATTCTGTCTCAGAACTCTCGTAAATTTTTTATTTTCCTAATTTTTGCCTCGTTCTCTATGATACAAGACATTTTGTTTCTCACGTTTAAATATCTTTTATATTTCTCAATTTTCATTATCATAAATAGGCAATATCAAGCAAATTGAAAATTTTCCTCAATTTAACTGACCAAATCAGTCTACTTTCCTAAGAAGTAACTCAACGCATTATTCAATTGACAATCTCTAAATTTTATTATTTTTAATTCCTTGATCTTTAAAAGGTTAATTACTACCCCATCATCCACCGTTTCTAAACGACACACCAGTATACCCTAAAAATCTGCGTTCACAGAATATAGAACGTACAATCACATCCATCGTGTAGCCCGACGTTGGAAAAATCGATACCCTTCAGTTTTTAGAACTGACGAAGATATTATTATCGCGACGTTGCTAGTAACCTGATGCCATAGTCAATCGAGCAGAACGTAGAATCGATATATACACACACGTAAGGGAAACGTTCGAAAGAAAAGGAAAAAAATAAAATGATGGAAAAAAGAGAGAAGTTTCAACGTGTGTATACCGGTTATTGGAGTATACGAGGTGGTCGAAGTCCGGAAAGCAGTTACGAAGTTCATTGCGCCACGTAATTAAAGCGCGAAGTGGTGAACAATGCGAGAACCGTCGATGCCGGTTCGCCCTTCAAACAAAACCTCTTCACCTCGCGCCGTTTGCGTAACAGACTTTAATGACTGTGAACGAAGCTCGCCGGAGGAATCGTATCTTCATTCATTTCCGATAATCAGCAAAGAGCTAATGGAGATCTGCTGATGCCCTGATGTTCCTTGGTTTAGAGTAATGACTTCAGAAGAATAGGTATTTTCGTTGGTCCTTGAGGGATATTCGTGTGTGTAATCGTTAAAAGGTTGTCGTGAGTAGAAGATTCATCATCTATAATGAATTAAAAATTAGTTACGAAGAATAATGAGTTAGCGAACAATGAGACAATAGACAGTAATATATTATGCTAGAAATTATTAGAGAGACAAAATATTAAATCTTTGACTGTTACTTGCTGAAAATTATAAGTAAGAATAATATAATAAAAGTAAAAGTAAAGAACATATAACGACGATCTGGAGGGACTTGTTGAAGAAAATGCCAAATCTTCTGGGCATTGTGTTCACAGCCTACTCATTTCAATTATTAGTGGTAAAAAACCAATAAGATCGAGTGCCTATACTCGAAGCGATACTCACGTTTTCGAGGAATCGTTGAGGAGCTATTTTCGTAGCTCGCCGAGAAACGCCGTTTGTTTTGTTGGTTCTCTAAAGCACGATTGTGTACTCGAGTGTATTCAAGTATATATTCGCGATCCACGACGAATCACTGGAGAAAACACCGAATTCCCGTTTCGTTCGAATTTAGTACATCTCTTTGGATGATTTGAAACACTTGAATAAACTGCCGGTTTTGCTTCTTCGAGTTCGGAAGTAGTTTGAATGTCATCCTCGAAATCTGAAAACAAATTCAACAATTTAATTAGTATTTAATAATTTGATATATTCTTTTATTCAAATGAATAATTTTACGAATGGAATTTTTTGTTATACGATATATAGGAAATAATCATTGTTTAGAGTTTCATGAATAATGACTTAAGTAAATGTTTCGAGTTATCACGTTAAATTTAATACTGCGACTGGCAAAGCTTTTAAGAAAAAAATAACTTTTGTTATCTGAAGTATGACTGTTAAAATTTAATAAAAATATATTTTTTATCGAATGTTCGTATCATTGAAAAATGTTTTTCTTCTTGAAACAAAGGATGATAGTTATGCGACACTTCGTGTATTTTTAGCTTTGTACAGTAGTCATTACTCGTAAGAACACATACCAGGCTGTGGAATTTTAACGAGCAAAGATAAGAATTAAATTGCGTCGAATTTAATTGAATAGCATACTTGTTACACTTAAATAAAGTTTTGAATAATGTTTCACGTTTAATGTCGAATGGAATGAAAGTTTAATTTATAAAATTAACAATAAGTGATCGTAACGAAATAACGTATACTTGTTAATTAGAAGCTATCAGTACCGGTATATTTTTGTTGTACGACAATTGCGTTACGCAATTATGCAATTAACGGGGCCACTTTATACTTGGTTATTAACTTGTTGTTAAACATTTTTAATTTACTGCAAGACACTTAGCATTCAATGAATTAAAGAGTATCTCAGAATAATAGAACGTTGATTTGATAAATTGCCTACAGTGTAATAACATGTTAATCTGTAGCGAGATACATTGAATTAAGTTTTAACGCAGAATTTACGTCTTCCATGTATCTTCCAAATAAAAAAAATATGTAAAGTATATTAGATTGATTTGTAAAAGTTTGTTTAATTTTGACAGATTATATAAGATAATTTTCTGGTAAGGAACGTGTTGTTAAGAAAATAAAAATAGTAATTTTGTAATTACAATTATATTAGTGATATTCTATTTAAATATATAAATTATCAATTAGTAGAATATTATTTAGAATATTGGCAAAGGAATCTCTTATAAATAATACAAATATTTACGTTGGAATATAATATGTAAGTACATTAGAACTCGGCATAACTGTATTACAATCAAAGCAAGATAGAAGTTTACTTCGATCCGACTACCTCAAGCTCTACGATAATAACCTAATAGAAATTTTCATGTGATCGCCATAGTTTGCCAAAGTAACTTGTAGAACGTGCAGTAACTAGACCATGAACAGTCTATCATAACTAGGTTGCATATACGTAAAATAAAAATAATTAAAAACATAACGAGTTTAAAAAATTTTTTTACTATCGCTTTTATCTGATAATATAGTGCTATAAAAAGAGATAAAATGATTAACGCGATTTTCTCTAATGTAAAAGATTCCTTTACAAGTATTAATTTACTACCTTATCGACCGTTACATAACCGGTTCACGCACTATACGCACAACTTTCATGCGCTTTTAGAACTCCATGTTTATTGCCCGTTTCGAAGAACATTCGTTTTTCTTTATAGTTCCTTTCTATCGTGAGTTTCCTGAACGCGTTTGCATTGGTGCAACTGATGAACTTTAGCGATGATTCGCCTTCGGGCGAATGCGAACACAATGCACAGGAACGAAGTTTTGCAATGACAGAAAGCGGGCCATCACGATGGCACGATTTTATGTTACTCCGGGTGGCAAACAAACGGCGATTGTTACGATTTATTCTCCGTTCGTGGTCGCATGCTACGTAACAAGATCGAAGATAAACATGTTTTAATCGATCCTGTATCGAATATTCTGTTGCATGCTGCTCGATCGATTATCGAGTCCCTGAAAACAAGTATTATTTCCTTTTTATTTATCTTTTGCTACTGCATATTGAATATAAAAAATGTCCTACTTTATTAAAAATTGCTTGAATCTAATCTAGAAATAAGTGACGTAAATAATATAATTCTTGAAAAGGAATGGTATAATCTGTACTTTCATTTGTATCTTTTGTGTTAAATATTGTATTGAAAATTGTTTATCAAGTTACAGTGTTCTTGTATTAATATTTGTCCATGTATTCGTAGTTGCTCTCAATAATAAGATTTCTAAATATAATAATTATACCAAGTATAGGCTTCGATTTGTATACTTCTATTACATAGTGAGAGTTATATTCTAAAGGTACATGAGCATTGCCTTACAGCTTTAAAACAAAATTAAAATAAAATTTCAAAATCCTTAAGTATCATTTAGATACCAGGATATATGAAATATCTTGGGGTGTATAGTTCAACTGCAACGGAAGTAATGCAAATAATAATTCGATCGTTTTTGAAACGTGTAATTTTATTGCGAATATAATTTATGAATACTTCACCCCGCGGGTCATTGCAAAATACAGTTGAAGAAACGATTAAATCGTGACTCTTCCGTACTAAGCAGAAATGAAATTATTGTGTTCCAATTTACAGATTATTGAAAAAAATATACGTATAATGCGTATCTTATTAGTAAGTCTTGTTTATTTAAAACATATTCATGTTTTGATTAAGTACACTGCAAGTCAGATCGTTTCATTAAAATATAACAGACAAATTCAAAGATGTTTCCGGATCATATTTCGCTAGAATCGCGAATTTACCAAGAGAGTAATCTGTGAAAATACGCAGCGGCAGAAACAGCCAAAGACATCAATCTCTCGGAGCATAGCAATGTCCGAACCTTTTTTCCCTCCCTCGTTCTTTCACTCGATTTCCCTTCCTCTCGGCACTTTTCATTCTAAATGCACCTGTCTCCGATCCATTTTGTCGGACAACAGTCGATGAGTCATTCCTCTTATTGATTTTCCGTTTCGTTCTTCTGAGAAATCCTTCTCAGGGGTAATATAGTAAAAATTATTGATAATCACGAAGCAAAGAACTAAAAGTAAGGAAGTAACAGTTCGACCAACTCGAGGGAATTTGTTTCCTGTAATGTCACGCGGCACCGCTCGATCGAAGCTCCATCATGCGGAATTCTTAACGAACTGAATTGAAAATGATTCTATACCATTGGTATATATCTTTCTTAACTTCAATCATGTCGTTATCCTCGATTGTGATTTTCTAGAAAGATGTTAATTGCTTTGATTCGTCGACTACTTTCTGATTCAATTTTTTCAAACAGTATCTCCCATGAATTATGAAGTAGTTGTCGAGTGGTTTCCACGTTCCATTAAGTTAACGACCAACGAGCTCTTGTTGTTTCCCGGGGTGTATTGCCGATAAAAGTAATTGTCGTTCTCGTCGGGAGTCTCGTTTCCATGATTTCTTTGTTACCTATGTGAACCTGATAGGTCGCGGTCGATTGTTGACGATTCGAACGAATGGTCGGAGGTTTTAAATTGAAGTATTGACTCAGAGAAGTTATTGGATCGACACTAAAATACGGGAATTTGCGATATGAACGAACGTTGAAGCGAGTTGATGGGAAATCGAGTAGCTTGATTGTTGAATATTATTTTATTTTATTTCTTTAAAAGGAAAGTAATACTTCTATATTATTATAATATAGAATGATTGATTGAAAAGAAATACATTTTTATATATTATAAAAGCAGGTTAATACATTTACAGATTTAATTCATTTAAATTAAAGTATTATTTTCTAATAAATATCTACTGATAATTAGATATATTACAAATTACAGAGCATTTCTTTACAAGTTATTTTGTGTCTAAAATATAAGAAAATAAAGATCACCTTTTTCAAATATTTTTCAAGTTGATTTATCAAAACTATTGAAATAACCGCTTTGAGTTAAAGGTGTTCATAGGTTGCTATAGTTTCGACGCAATTCTCAATCTTAATAGTAGAAAATTAATCGCGCGATACTTGGTTCATCAGAATAGACTGAAACTAATCAACAACACAATGAAGCACGTCGTGGCAAATAGTGCTCGTGCATTCTACGAATATCTCGAATGCTCTTGGAACCCTTGAGAATGTTCACTGTAGGCGCAATAACCAACGAAGAAATCTAGCTTTTATTGATTGCTCTGACATTTAGATAACTGACTAAAAGGCTACCTTGGATTTCACGTAGGTAGTTAATTGTCTGCGAATAAATTTCACCGTATACATTGCATTGCAAAGTAGGATGGTCCTTAGGACTTCTTCAGTGACTACAAATAAGGAATAAATTTGCTACATATGTAGTAGTATTTATTCGTATAAAATCAGTATAAGTCGAATTTTTTCAGGTCATTTTCTAATTTAACAACTAAATTTGCTAGAACAAAACAGGTGGAATAGATAAATCTAAAAGATTAATATACTTACATACATAATCCACTGTAATATTTTATGGTTTATATATAGTATTTGAAAGAATTCATACATTATTTTTTATTTTTTTATTTAAGTTATTTACTTTCTTTTACTGCAGTTATACGTTAATGAAGATGATTATAGTACTTGAGAAACTATGGAATCATACTGATAACAAATTATACACAAAAAATTCTTTATCAATAATCAGAAAATTATGATCAATGCCACCTGATATTATTTTTATTTAGAAATGAAATTTATATTTGCAATATTATCTACCTAAAATATAAATACATGATAATAATTTAATAATTTTTATTAATTTAAAAATGTTATATATTTGAAATTTTATTTTTAATTAAACACAACGACCTTCATCTGCTTTAAAGATCTGTTTCTCCACGAAAAATTTATAAATTAAATTATATATCATAAAATATTTATACGTAATTCTCACCTGAGGCTGCAGAAGAAATTTTTCATAATTTACGCAACGTAAACGAATACACTGTATGAATATGTGAAAATTCATTTCCCTGAAAACATGTTTTCGTTTCAACCATTACCTCATTTTCTTTCTCGACAATTCACTAGCTTTTGAAATTGTGAATAATTTACATAGTTATAACATTACAAAATACTTTACAGACACGCTATTGTACCACGCAAACATATGATATTCTTCTTTCTTCATCATTAATTAGTATAACTTTCTAATTTCTTATAATATAACTAAAGAACCTTATTTTATTTTTACTTCAGATATTCCTACTTTAGAAATTTCGCCAAAGCGACTTAAAATTCTGAATATAAGAAGTTTAACAAGCAGGTTTTTATAATTATGAGTCAAGTTAACGAATTGATGACTAATCGGCAAATGACCTTCGTTTCACGTATAACTTGCTTCTTGCATACACAAGCTTTGCGTGTAACCTAGGCTCACAGTGATTTCGAAAATCTTATGAAAGAAGATCGTGAGATCAGTTGCATCTAATTTCGCAAGCAATAAATAACGTTACTCCAAAATGTACCTCCACGATTTATCTGCTCTGTAATTATTATTGGAAAATTATATTAA
>NIJG01000010.1:520298-554221 GCA_002201625.1 Euglossa dilemma
GCGAATTAATAAAAGTAATAATTTTTATTGTAATTATTTGACTTCAATTATTTTGTTATGATATTCAAATTTTCATTTTACCATATAAAAATTACTTTACAGGAAGATGGTTATAAAAATGGCATTCCTACATACACAATAGATGATGCCATATTTACATGTTTATCTAATTCTAATATCGAGCAATACATCAATAATGATGAAAAGGCTGAAATATACAATCTTGTAAAAATATGTATTAGTGGACAAAACATAAATTCAATTGATATAAATTTAGATTTACCTAATTTGAAAGAATTTGATATTTCTTACAATAAGTTAAACGAATTTCCAAATTCACATATTATAAAAAATGTACAAATATTAAATATAAGCTTCAATAATATAAAAGTATTGAATATTAAACAATTTTTACCAATACTAGAAGAATTAGATATATCATGGAACTCCTTAATGTATTGTTTTCAATGTATTAGTACTTTCATAACTTATGTACCTAATATGTACAAGTTGAAGATATATAATAATCCTTTTAATGATGTTACTGATCCTCAACTAGTAGAATATTTGATACACATATATTTACCAAGACTACAATTTATTAATAATTATAAATGTGAAATTCTTAATTTACCTCAAAATTATTTTCCATGTGCATTTAATATGTGTAAATTAAACAACAAACGACATAATAAATTAATTTATTTAAAACAAAGTATACTGAAAAATATGGAACAGCCAAAATTGCTACAGAAAAAAAACATAGAACAAGCAAGATATATTCATATATCTCAAGATTTTATTGCAGCAACAAACATTTTGGAAAGAGTAAAAAATGTACAAGAACTTTGTGCTACTTATTGTTTATTATCTATAATTCCTACTACAAGACCTTTGAAATATCTAATCAAACTGAATCTTGGAAGTAATTTTATTTCAGTCTTGAATGACTTTACTCAAGAGAATTTCCCATCATTAAAATATCTAGATTTTACTAATAATTTAATAGCAGATTTGGAACCTATGGGAACATTTCATACATTACAAGAATTTTATTGTGGGAATAATGTAATAAAAAACATTGTACAAATAGATAATGTTAAAACTTGGCAAGCATTACGTGTTATAGACTTTTGTAATAATCCAATAAGTACAGATGCAATACATAAAAAATTTATTACATTTCATTTAAGTAATATTGAAGTAAGTAAACCTTTATTTCATTTAAAAATATAAATAATTAAACATCATATAAATATCTATAATTTTTACAATTTTACTAGTAGTATATTTCTGGAGAATATGTAAAAAATTCAGATATTTCTGAGGCAAGATGTATTTTTGGAAATAAATTTGATAAGTATGTGTTAAATACACTATATGAGACATATCAATTAACAAATATTACACAACTGAGTCTAGTTAACTGTTCCCTATCAAAGGTATGTTATTGATTATAACATCTTGTATACTTTATAATATATTTAACTTACACAATTTTGTTAGGTGGATCTTTCTGCAGAACTTCTACCATTGTTAGAAAGTTTAGATTTAAGTAAAAATCAAATAACTTATTTATGGGGTCTTCATTCTTTTAAGTATTTACATACATTATGTCTAAGTTATAATTGCCTTGAAACATTTAATGGAAGTGATTATAAAAAAAATAAGTGTACATTTCCAAAATTGTATACTTTATTTTTAGATCATAATTGCATTAAGTCATTAATGAATATTACTAAACAAAAATTACCAGTCATTAAATATCTATTTTTAAATAATAATTATCTTCGGAATATTAATGGTAATATTTTATTTTATTAGAATACTAATATATCCTTCATATATCAATAAAATTACCTGTCATTAATTTTTATAAAATATTTAGAAATAAGACATTGTCCCACATTGAAATCTCTTATACTGGATTATAATGAAATTGAATTACTAAATATAGATGATTTTATTGATAATAATAATCTAGAGATTTTATCTCTCGAAAATAATAAAATAAAATCTTTGGATTTTATTCAATCATTACACAAATTGAAGAAACTTTATATTGGTAATAATTGCTTAGCAGTAAGTATAAATCATAAATCAGGATAAATATTGAATTTGATAATGACCAATATTATATTCTAGAATGAAATTGAAATACAGTATTTACCATTATTGAAAAATTTAGAAGAAATAACATTTGAAGGAAACCCCTTATATAATGAAATAAATAGGAATACAATAATTGCTTATGATTTTGAGGTTAAAGAAGCAAAAATTGAAGAAATTTAATTTAAAAATAATAAAGTTCAGAAATTTTAATGAATATACTTTACTAATTATATTAATAAAAATATCTTTCTTATTACCAATTAATACAAAATAATTTTAATAGGTTTAAAATACATAAATATAACAAAATATAATAAAATATGATTTACGTTATTCTGACAATGAATATTTATTTACATTTATTTCATGAATGAATTTTTTATAGTAAATCGTGGATATACATACATTTGATATATGCTCTTCATTCTTACTTTTATATTGTGACTGTACATACGTAGTATAGTTCATAACAAAAGTCAACTAGAATATAGTAAGCATGCTAGTAAATGTATTATAACTATATTTAACCTTTGTTACGAGTCATTCAAAACAAAAACAAATGGAGCTAGAAACAATACTGCGAAAATGTGCAACAACAAATAAATGTAAGCACTAATTTATATTAGTATTCATGTATTTATACGTACATTTTATACGTATTTTATAGTTATTTGATAGAAATAATGTTCTTACAGCAGAAGTAAAATCGGAAGATAATGAAAAGAAGGAGGATGAGTACTTTCAAAAAATATACGAACAGTGGAAGGGCGCCAAAGCTAAAGATAAAGATTTAACTTATAAAGTAATACCCAAATTTTATTTTAAGGTAATGTAAAAAGTAAATATAAAATATTCGCTATTAAACATAAATTTTTTATATATGTTTATATATTTTAAATAAGAATTTGTTTTATACATTTTAGCTACCAAAAGAGGACGAAATTTTACCACAAAAATTACGCGAAGAAACACGAGCTTTATTTTTACAAAGACGTTCACGACAACTGCTAGATAATAATGAACTTAAGGCACTATGGGTATTATTAGATAAACACCATACTCCTCCTTTATCAGGGGAAGAGAAATTAATTAATTATGATGATTTTAAGAAAGTAGGAAAATTAGCTGGTGCAAAATGTAGCCCGTATTTTACAGCTGTTGTATTTGCTAAATTGCAACAAGGTGATCCTCATGGTAGAATTAGTATAATGGCATTGTTTAATTATGTTATGAGGAAGGTTTGGTTGCACCAAACAAGAATTGGACTTTCTTTGTATGATGTTACTGGTCAAGGATATCTTAGAGAATCAGTGAGCATTATTATAATATTTTAATTAAATTAATATAAATTATTACAATTAACATAAACAATACAATTTTTATTTATATTGTTTACTTCTTACAGGATTTAGAAAATTATATTCTAGAATTAATACCAACATTACCTCAACTTGAAGGTCTTGAGAAATCATTTCATTCATTTTATGTTTGTACAGCAGTAAGAAAGTTTTTATTTTTTCTTGATCCACTTCGAACTGGCAGAGTTAGAATTCAGGATATTTTAGCATGCAGCTTCCTTGATGATCTCTTAGAATTAAGGGATGAAGATCTACCTAAAGACTTACAAGAAGCAAATTGGTTTTCAGCTCCATCAGCTCTTAAAGTTTATGGACAGTATCTCAATCTTGATAGAGATCATAATGGGATGCTCAACAAAGAAGAACTTGCTGGGTAATTTAAATAAAATAATTAAATTTGTAAAATTTTCTTATGATCATTGTAACCTCACAAAATTCTTTTGAATAGATATGGTACAGGAACATTAACTGGAGTATTTTTGGAAAGAGTATTTCAAGAATGTCTGACATATGAGGGAGAAATGGATTATAAGACATATTTAGATTTTGTTTTAGCGTTAGAAAATCGGCATGAACCACAGAGTTTACATTATTTATTTAGAATTCTTGATATTAATAATCATGGTTATTTGGATACATTTTGTCTTAATTATTTTTTTCGCGTATGTATATTTATCTTTAACACAAGATTCTGTTGTAATATACATTTCTAATAACTGAATGTGCTTTCAGGCTATACAAGAACAAATGACGATGCATGGTCAAGAACCAGTGAGTTTTGAAGATGTTAAAGATGAAATATTTGATATGGTAAAACCAGCAGATCCATGTAAAATTACATTACAAGATTTATTATCCTGGTAAATAATTGTTTATGCATTTAGAAGCTGAGTCATGATTTTTTTAAGAAAAGTGACTTATCATCTATTCTATGTTTTATATTTTATAGTGGACAAGGTGATACAATGGTAAGTATCTTAATAGAGTTTCATGGCTTTTGGGCATATGAAAATCGTGAAGCTATGGCAGCTGATACTGGTGACGAATCATCCCATGTTTGAAAGATAAAAATTCATAAAATATGACACATTCCTCAATGCACAGATTAGATATACATACAATTATAAATAATATTTTAAAGAAAAAAGAAATTATTTTTTTGATCCTACATGAGAAATTTTTAAAATATTTACAAAATATCTATAAAAATATTTAAATGATATGTAAGTTTTTAATAAAAATATTTTTTTACAAATTGCTACTAGCTATTGTTTAGTATTAGTTTCTAATATTCAATAAAGGTGAATTTCATGTTATGAGATTATTTTCTCAATTATTTAATTTTTTCAATTTAAAATATATTTTTATACTGAATCATACGTAATCTTACAAACTTTATTTCATTTACCAATAGAAATGCTCCATTTCAAACTGACCTATCCACACGTATTCTACCCCTCTTTGGACGTAAGTTTAACGAGTTATATGTATAGCTTTGCAGTTGCTCCAATCCCACGAAGGTCTTCGGTTGGTTTTTCTGTGACGCTTCTTATCATGTTTGAATTTTGTAGAAGTTCTTTCTTATTTTATATATCTTTTGTTGCGTAAAGACAGTGCCATTAAAGCGACAAATATTCAGTGTGAAATTGTATTGTTTGTTTTACGATTAATATCATCCTGATACGTTCGAAAGTAAGAGCTGTCATTTTTAGACATTCGCACACATTTGATGGCTATGGCGGTTGTGTTTAAATTCAACGGTTGAAAGTGAATTGCGATGTAAAGAAGCACTTTGATTTTTTCAGTAATTCGTCATCATTGATTTTTATTGATTTGTTATATAAAATTTGGTGAACATCGTTAATATTTTAGAAGCAATTATAGAGCGTCGGTTGGGATTAGGATAGTACCGTTTACCATACAATGGACCCTTTCACTCAGGTAAGGCCCTTTTATTCAATTGCAATGCGTGACTGCAAGTAATAAGAGTTTATGAAGTTCGAAAAAATCCCTGGTAACTAATATATTATTTTTATAAATAAANNNTACTCAAATGTATCTATTATTATTTATTATTTAATAATTTGTCTTTTTCTTCATTTCAACAATTTTTTCAAGTATATTAAATTAAGTTTCATAACTTTAATAAATATTTTATATAGATAAAATATAAAATGATATTCGTATTAAAAATTAAATTAATATTATTTCTACAATTATTAACATTATAACACAATGACCTTATTTAATTAAATAGCGAATGTTGGAGCGTGCCAGAGCAAGAAGAGAAAAATTAGATACTCAGTTATCAAATGCAGGGCATGATATCCAAAAAAGACGTAGCCCATTGAAGGATGCTAATGCTATTTTAGCTCAGGCTACAGGTATCATTATCTAATATTTATTTTTCTAAACATAGCAATAGATTATATTTATTTATATTTACAATAAAACCAAATACTGAGAAGTAATACTTTTGTGATATTACAAAATATATTTTTAACTATCATATATTTTTTTCTAAATTTTAAGTTACTAAGAATAAAACTCCAACCAAATCTCCTGCCAAAGTATCAACAGAGAATATATCTCCAGCAAAGTCTCCACGAAAATCTGTATCTAAAAGTATTATTAATGAAAATAATGAGCACATAAACAAAGAGAATAGCAAGATTGGACTCTGCAATGTGAAGACAAAATTACAAAGGCTTGGTAGGCTGTATTCTGGTAAGCCATATTGTACAGTACACCCACACAATTTAATTCAAACTGGTTTCTCACACTACTTTAATACAGATATATGTATCGTATTTCCATATACTTTGTGTATGAATAGTAAATATAATATTGTAGCTTTATTTTATATTTAATTACTGTATCAATATATTATATCAATATATTATAATAGTTTATATAGTTTATCAATATATTATTATATTTTAAATAAATGTATGTTAAGATTAATTTGTTTTATTATGTAATACTTGTATATTTGTTTATTGTGTAATACATGATCATTTTTTTCATATTCTTAATAAAATATCCTTTTTTTAAATAGATGACAGTAGCAGAGAATTAAGTTCTCCAATTCACAGAACAGAAGAAAAATTTAATGCAGAGGAAGAAGAAGAAGTCATTGAACAGAAACCACCCAAAAGAGGAGCTAGGCTTGATAGATTAGCAGCTCTTGCTTCAACAATTAATAATTGGGAAGATGACCTTTCACATCCAACTTTAGTAAGTAAATTAGAAATTATTAGAATATATTGTTTATGACTCAATATATATTGCATAATAAATGTTAACCAAATAATATGAACAAATTTTAGGTAAAACCAGTAAGTAGTAAAGCAGATAAAATACAAGCAAAGTTAAATCAACAAGTGAAATGTGCTTCAGAGCCACAACCAAGCACAAGTGGCTATAATAAAGGAAACAGAAATAGTAAAGGTACTAAAAAAGAAGAATCTTGCTCTACAAAACAATTAAAATGGGATAAGACTATATTGGAAACACTAGTAAGTAATTTATATCAATAGTAATCTTATTTTAAATATAATTGGAGCCTAAAATTTCTCAAAATTTTTCTGTGAAGCAATTATTATAAAAATAATATTTACAGTTTGTTTTTTGTTTTAACTTCTTATTGCACATAATAATTATATTAAGAGTAAAATTGGAGTAAATGTAATTATTAAATCTGTTAGATTAAAATACTATTTCCAGGAGGCTCAAGGTTTTAGTCGTACAAAAAGCGATAGTCGCCTTGTATATGATTATAAGGCTTGTTCTCAGGAAAAAGATGCGGAGTCATCGACTTCATCGCCTAAACATCTTCGGCAAAACCAGGAAACCATTATGACGATTTGTGGACAAAAAAATGATAAAAATGGAGCAGATTCTACAAAACATATGTGTGCCAAAAATTCTAACACATCAGAAAAAACATCAAGAAATGCAACATCCAGTACAAATAACACCCGATTAACACCCAGATATGGTTTAAATAGCTCTCCAAAAAGTCCTGCTCAATCTAGCCCAGGTTCAGTATTGAGCAAAGCCTCACTATTTGAATCTAAAAATACAGAAGCAAAGGTGAAAGATCCTACTCAAATGACACTTTCTGAGAGAATGGCACTTTTTGAAAAGAATAAAGGAGAAGCACCATTATTACCTAAAGCACCTCTTACTATGTCTGTACCACCAAAAAAATTACAAGAAAAAGATAAAACTAATTCATCAACAACACATTCAAATAGTGGAGGTATTTCTGGAATCATAAATAAATTATATAAAAATATAGATCATTATAATTAAGTACAACAATTTAATGTGATCTCATATGTGATGATTCTGTTATAGCAAAAGAACGACCTAAAGCTGATATTCCTAATAATGCTGTTAATGTCCAACGAGAAAAGTTTGAGCAAGGCTTAAATATGCAAGAGTTAGAAAATAATATTTTACGTAACACTTATCTGGAACGACAACGCGAATTAGATATGTTACGTTCTCGTTTTAATAGAAATAAGGAAATGGCACAAGCAGCTGCTGGTTCATATATTAGAACAAGTGAAAGTAGTGAAGGAAAACCAAATTCACCAAAAAATTCTCCAATTTGTCCAGTAAAACCAACACCTGCACCTGTAAGCAAATATTTAATATTTATCTTGTTTATAAATATTCTAAAAAGAGTCAATGAACATGTTAAGTACTATGTTTATAGGATCAGGGTGTTCCACCTCCTCCACCACCTCCACCACAATTGCATATTTCCAATGAAAAATTAACTTTAAATCAAAATAAAAATTCACCGAATAAAAGACAAGGTATAAATTATAATTATATTTTCTGTGTCTACTTAATTTCAATTTCTTGTATTTTAAAGTTGTAGGAAGTCCAATGAAAACAACACAGCAGGTAAAAGTAGCATCTGATATTAAACGTATTCGTGTTGCCCCACCTAAGCCTGGACACCTCTACCCTAATCTTTCTGAAATCGAAAATACGACAGAAACAGAAACCGATACAGAATATACCGTCAATAGCACAGAAGCAGAAACTGCTACTTTGGATGAGAAAACTGACACAGAAACAGGGACAGAGGCTGAGTATTATGTTCAGGTAAGATAATTTTACAAAATATGATTTTAATAATATAAAATTGTATTTTATATAATTTTTATAATTATTATATATTAATTTTCATATATTTATAGTCACACAATATGTATTGATTATTATATATTTATAATCACACAATATATATTGGCTATTATATATTTATAATCACACAATATATATTAATTTTCATATAGGATAATGAAACTGAAACCGAAAGTGAAGAAGAAAAAGAAAATATGAATAGTAGTCTTGGTAGAAGTATTTTGCGTGTTGTAAATGAACAAAGTTTTTTAAATAAGAAGGTACATATCAATTTTTAAGATTAATACTTATTCAATATGGTCATAAATTTATGTACATAATATTTCAAAAACATAATTACAGAGATCAATTGATCCCGATCCAGATAGCACAACTTCCGATATTTCAGTATTAGATGAGATGGATGAATATTTAGATGAGTGTCTTGCTTTACAAGAAGCTCACACTGGAAATGCTTATGCAGAAGAGGGACCAACTCCTCCTAAGTTAAACAAAGGTGGTAAAAGTCCATCAACAGCTTCAACAAGTTTTAAATATAGTGATATGTAAGATATAAAGTTAACAATTAAATATTTATATAAATTTAATGTTTAGATTAATTGAAAATATTAAATTAAATTATTTTATTTATTCGATTATTTTTATTTTTTAAGATCATCGTATCGTTCACCTATAAAAAAAGTTTCTTCAGCATCTCCTAAAAAGGGCGAACCTTATATTGTAGATGGTGAAAGTTGTATGCCATTAATGCATAGTGTTAGTTTTTATAGACGTCAGCAATCTCAAGTAAGCTAAGTGAATATAGTCATTTTAAAATTTGAAGTGTAAAAATAACATTAAATTAATTTTAGACGCCAAAAACACCTGTACGTATAATATCCAGAGCACAAGACTCGACTGATATTATTCTTGATACAACACAAGTCGACGTTAAAAACGAAGCAATTTTAGTGCAAGAAAAAGTGAAACGATTATTAGATGAAGTATGCAAACAACAAACGATTATTGGTCAAGCTAGTCAAGCATTAAATTTGTGTACTTCTACGGTAGAATTCAATGGTTCCAGGGAACAAGTTGAAGGAGAAAGATTGCTGCTTGTTGCTAGTAATTTCCTACATTATATAAGTATTTGTATTGATTAGATATTAAATAATATAAAATATATATTTTCTATTACAGCTCATAGACGACAAGCCGCATTAAATGAAGTTCAACGATTAAAAGTTGAAGGTACTTTAAAACCTGTTAGTCCTGGATCACCAGAAGTACAAGAAAGTGGTTCTTTGACTGTTTCGGCTATTACTTTACCTCTTAAAAGAGATTATTTTCGTAATATGGGTACAAGTAAGTCAAATATTGTAAATTATTTGATTAAATTATTTGAATCTCATCAATAATAATTTATTTCTTGTAAATTATCAATTCCAGATACATGCCTTCATTTTGTTTGTTTGATGCGACATTTGGAAGAAATAGTTGTTACGCCGATAGTTGTAGCAGAACCTGGCGATTCATGCCTACGATTTCCATCAACATTAAAATTAAACGATTTATATAATGATTTCAAAATTACTATTGAGATATACTCATTGCAAACACAACCTGAAATCTTGCCACATGAAATTAAGTATCACATTAACAATGGCAATGGCTGTAGTAGTAATACCAGTAATTGTAATAAAAAAGTAAGTCCACATTTTTATACATGTATATAAATCTCTTAAGATTTATTATAGTATAAAATTATGTATAATTTATTAAGTACTGAAATATCTTTTCTAGTTAACAAATAAAACTCCAAAAAAATTTTTGAAACAAGAAAGTCGATTAGTAATGCCTAATGTGCAAAGTCCAGCTGGACCATCTGCTGTTAGATCTCCATCTTTTCAACTGTCTGGCTACGTTATATTCAGTTTGAAAGAAATACATCGCCAACAATTCACGCTGAATAAAGTATGTATAATAAATATTCAATATAAGAGTTTTAGCGTTTGATAGGAATTATTCAATTTACATTTTATAGGTTCCACCACAATCTCCGCTAGAAGGCCGATTACAGATGCATGTTTCGTGTGAACTTTCGGTAGCAGTGGAACATAGAGGATTTCTTACAATGTTTGAAGATGTATCTGGATTCGGTGCTTGGCATCGCAGATGGTGTTTGCTCAAAGGACCTACTTTATCGTATTGGAAATATCCCGATGATGAGCGGAAAAAGGCTCCCATTGGAAGCTTAGATTTACAAAGTATGTTCATTACTTTAATTAATTATATCTTATTATGGTTTAGAATATATCTCATTCTTTTATATTTATAGATGTTACTACAACAAATGTAGGATTAGTTTCTCGAGATATTTGTGCCCGCCCTAATACTTTCTTACTCGAAACAACTAGAGCTGCAGAACATGAAGATACTGAAAGTTTAATTATGGTTAGGAATGGACCTACGACAATAATTAGGTAAGTATTCCATTTTGGTAAGTATTCTATTAATGCAAAATAATAAAATCAATTGATTTTTAATTATTTTTAGGCACCTTTTATCAGCAGATACAAAAGAAGACAGATTAGAGTGGTGTTCGAAAATAAATAAAACATTGAATTTAATACATGCTTGGGGTGGGCCACTAGCATTTGCATAATAATTTATATGCAAAAAGAAATTATAGCGTATTAAAGTACGCTTATTTATTAATATAATGCGTATACGTGTGTTGTACGCAATGTATACTTGTGTATACTAAATAATGCAATTAAGTTTTAACTGAAACTAGTTTATCTATATTTGAAATCTGTATATTATAAATTTGATAAATCATGAGAAAAAAAATATTTACTAGAAATTAATATGGATAGCTTTGAATAGCATAAAGTAAAAAGTTATATTTTATTGTAGATATAACTATTTTAATCGTGTAACTATTAACAAGTAATCAAATTTTCAATTTCAGGTAAATTAAAGTGTTTCTGATAAAGATTAATATGTAAAAAAGGAGCATTTTTCTTTAAATTGAAATAATTTACAAATCGACAATTATCCATAACAAGATGATTTTGTACAATTTAATTTTAAAATGAATTAATTAAAATGAATTAATTGAAAAACAATATAGAAAATTGTTAGTTACAAAAATCTTGATCTGCATATAATTTAAAAAGCTTGTGCATTTACAATAATGCATTTTAATAATTTAATATGATTATAATATTAAAAAGTTGAATATAATTAGAACTGTTGTTAGATTATTTTTGAATTTCATGATGATTCTAATTATGTGCCTTTTAATAGTATTAGGTGACATAATATGTTATATTGTAAATAGCAAACAACAGTACATTAGAATAGTCACTAGCAAATATATAGCCAAATAGATATATAATATATATTATATATATATATGTATANACATTAAAATTTTATTTTATACTAATGAAAGTAAATATTCAAAATAAAAAGACAGTGAAAAAATTTTCCTACATTTATCCCTATTTATTAATTCTCCAAATTTATTGTTCATTTGTATATAGAAAGAGAAAAAGAAAATAGTCGTGAATAAAAACATTGATAAGACGATGAATAAAAATTCACAATTTTTATTAAAACATACATGTTTAAATTGTGTATATATTTATTTGCACAATTTTTGTATTATTACATACATACAATAAGGGTATAAAAATAATTACTCATTTTCACGCGAATTTTAAAATGTGTAAATGAGTGCTTTGTCATCGCCTCTCTAAAAATGAATCGTGAATGGAACCTCTAACGTCTCTCGTTCAAAATATTTAGCAGTAGCTTCTCAGAACTATACAAAATATCTTGTTTATGCATTGGCACGTGTTTCATAATTGCAATTACAATGTATATTGTCGTCGTAATTTTGATTTCAAAATAAGGTTGTTTTAATAAGTAACTTATAAAATACTATAGGAAATAAATTTTTTCTAAATATGCTCTTAAGTTTTAGTTTTTTACTTTATTCGATTGTAAAATCGAACAATCTTCCTATTTTGAATGCCCTCATTATGTAGTTAATAGTAACCATCAACGGTGTCTCTACCTCAAGTTCTGAATTTAGTGTTAATAAGACTCCAGAAAAGATAACAGATATATTTCGGTAATAATGATAGTAACGATGTATACATAAAGACGAACAAATTAAGGTGATTATTTCAAGTTGCTAATTAATAATTTTGTGAACGATCGAGTTTACAATACGACGAATCACGTGTCATGCGAATTAAAATGAGCGTTTACGATGTTTTAATACACTTATACTAGCGTGTGTCGATAGTCAGGAAGTCCTAGATATGATTAGCGCGGAACTTCAGTTTTTAATCGTTCTTATTTAGAAACGAGATTGATGGTAGGGCGGAATCCATTCTTGTCGGCAGTGTAATCAACCCTTTAAGCAAGTAATTATGCTTTTTATATATGCGTAATTAATTATTTAGAAAGAAAGATATATTATTAAGTATAAGTACAATATCAATTAATATTTTCTTTCTACAACATACTTTATAACTGTATTACCTGAAAGTATGCCCATCTGGTGCAGTAAATGTGAAGCTACCGGTAACATCGAGGGATTCATCGTCAGTTCCCTCATTTTTTAATTCTGCAGTTTCTTCTCTCTTTTGACCGTCACTTTGTTCATAACTAAAGTGATATCCACCTACTCCGATATTGTTTTGCTCCTCCTGCTTTATTATCGTGATTTCATTTGGATTAACCTGGGGTGCCGCGAGAGCTCCCACTATCACTGTCA
This sequence comes from Euglossa dilemma, assembly GCA_002201625.1. Lineage (NCBI taxonomy): Eukaryota > Metazoa > Arthropoda > Insecta > Hymenoptera > Apidae > Euglossa > Euglossa dilemma. The sequence goes on from NIJG01000010.1 coordinate 533,709, forward strand.
CGAAGATGAGAATCTGTATACAGAAAGATTATTCGCGTTGTTTTAAGCGTTAATTATTTCCATTCTAGAGAAATATTTCATTTTCGTCGAATTCTTCTTTTACATTAATTCTAGCCAATAAGCATATTTTTTAAATATAGTTCGAATTCTTTTTAATTCAAAATAATTGATTATAATAATTTATGGAGGATCATCCGGTTATATTTATGTGTTCAAAAACAAATGTAATATATATCGAATATTATTTTAACAAATTTATAAAAATCGTGTTTGAAATATGAATTGTGAAATTCAGGAAATCTACTCAATTCCAGGGTTCATCACCACTCTCGAAGACGATTCAACGATTTTCTTATGTAACCAACAAGTAATCGGCCAATCGGTATGCTCGGCGGGACTTGAACTCGGACCTTTTCAATGATCACCCTAACTATTTAAGCTACAACAAATCTTTCAATGTTTAACGTCTGAGGATGTACCTGCTGTTTACAATTAACGTAACGCGAAAATTACATTGTATTAATACACACATATGAAGGATATAATTACAAAAAATACAAGGTAACATATCACAATGTAAAAGTTCCTCAGTTTTCAAGATAGAACTTAAACGATTCAACTTGGACCCCATTTTCCAAACAAGATATGTTATCGTTACGCGGCGAAATTATGATTAATCATCGGTGCGTGGAACATCGCACACGCACAAATGTCACAGTCCTCTTCACTTTCACTATTACGTAAAAAAATTTTGGAGTTTGTGGCCGAAATCATTGGTTGCTCCCTGTATGTACGACAAAATGCGGAAGAATTCACGCGACGCCTAATGTTACGATTTCTTCTTTCTAGATCTGCCCATGGAACCCACCGTCTTCATAGCAAGAACTTCTTCGTACGAAATGGACTTTTGTCCTTTCGTCCTTAAACAACGACCGATACGTGATACCAAGGATCTACGGTGCATCCGCCTTTATATAGTCGGAAAATCACGGGTGTTGCATCCCCACCTGGTATTAGACTTGCAGGAGATTCGCGGATCGGTCTCTCCCCTAACGGTATGCTAGGATGCATCCGCGACGCAACGGTGCAAGTGTCTCTTCTGTGGAGGAGCGTTTGCATTCTTTAACCGATACTGTTTGTTCTTGACGCTATTAATATGTCTTGAGCTTCAACAAAGTTGGCAATTCAATAGATGTTTCGAAGAAATTTTTTAATCCATAATCTTCTTCCTTATATTTACATTATTTAAACAACAAATCAAAGATATGCCATTGTTCACGAAGTGGAAGTAGTTCTATTTCCCTTAATTATTATAGATCACTTAATAATGAGCCACATGATCAATATGTTAAGAAGGATTGTATCTATTTACATGAAGAAGCATTATTTGCTTATTTAGTTTGATTGATGCTTTCATAGTTGATTACATGACGTCGAAGAAAGGAAAGTAGTATATAATATTAAATTTAACTCATCACTTTCTGCGAAGAATAAATTGTCTATATTTAATTATTATTTAATTTTGCAAGTGTTAAATCTGCTTGCTAAACATTTGGTTCGGAAGTGGTAAATTATTGTAGTATATGAGTGTGTTAAAAGATTTTTTATATAGTGACATATAGAAATCATTTATCAAAGACATGCTCGATGAATAAAATTAGTTGCCTGAGCATTCGGTATCTATCCTCGTCCGAAATGGCATTTATGCACCTGTCAATTGTGCCATTCAGATATTACAATGAAATGTATCTTTCAGAGGAACTTACAGAAGAACTTCGTCAGCAATGCCAAGGACCTTTTGCCTCGCTATACAGAGAAACCATAGTTTCTGTTCACACAGAGTGTGTGAGTCTAGTCACGTCAAGTTCATCTATGTTTAGATCACAATAACATTTACCTTGTAAATTAATTCCTGCTAACTACAATGTAAGTAATACAGAAACGAAAGTTGGCGTTTATTGGCTAATAATTGTAATATTACAATTAGTAATTTCGTGACAAGATATTAGTAAAATTAATAATTTTATAATATAGTTAACATATAGTTTAACACATAGATTAACATTTTGCATTTACATTTTGACGAATCATATTTAATATAATTTCGAGTTTTCAATATACGTGAAACGCACTTGGAATAGTTCATAACCATAGATTAAGTAAGATGCTTTGTGATGTAATATATGAAATGTATTTAGCCAGAGATAATCCTACGCGCAGGAATACATGAATGAAGTATTATATTTGTTTACGATGTTCCTTTTACGTCGGATTTAAAGACCATTTTGCTTTTGTTGACACAGAAAGTGACACGGGAACATCAAACGTTAATTATAAAAACATTCTTCATAGTCAAACTATCTTAACGATTAATTTAATTTTAGACGGTACATTTTTTATTTTTCGTTATGAATTAAACTTTGCCAGCATGCTGCCAATATTTATTTTCCATCGACTATTATTTTTTATAGTTTTAATAATATACAAAAAAAAGAGTTTTTCTATTTTATATGCGGAAATATGCATATATATGCAAAACTCCTTTTTTTAATTAATCATGTCATACAAATTTTAGATAGGATTTAAATTAAAGTGAAAAATTTATTAGAACAAGAAAACTAATTTCATTCATTAAAGTATATATCCATAAATTTTATTAAAATTTGTATTCGCCCTGTCGATCAATATTTTTAAAAATCATAACGATATTGCGATGGGTGAAGATGGATCGTTTGTAATAGTAATTATTTTTTATTTCTTTCGCCAAAGAGGAGACGTGGAACAGTCACTTACAAGATGTTGGCGATTTCGTAACCCGGATAATCCCCGGAGACTCATCGGTACAAAGGCGTAGAAACGACGGCTACCTGTCGCGAACAGCCGAATGTGAAAGCCAAATCTGCAAAACAGCCAATTCCTACCCCCGTTCATGGTTGTTCATTTGGTCGTCAAAGCCTCGAGGCATCGTACACGCGGCCGAGCGGCCTTGGTAATTGTGACATTTACTTTTCTCGGCGTTATACGCGCGTCGAGAAGAGCCGAGGAAAGTTGGTGACGTAACTACCGGTGACCTTGCCATTTCAGAAGAAGACACGGAGGATGCCTCTGGCTACCGCATCTCCAGGCGTCTTCTCTCCTTCCCTTCACTTCTTTTTCCCTTTCCTTTCCTTCCGTGGCTGTTTCACTATCGAAATTTATAACACTTTAGTCACCTTTGGATGTGAAAAGTAAAAGTATATTCATTCATAGGTCATTTTTGAATAAAATTTCTCCTAAAGTTGATTTTTAAATTATGGTAATGAAGAAAATATGTTAATGAGATATGAAACAAATATTATACGAATATAGAATAACAGAACATTCAAGAAGAAAAGATCACTTCAGCAACAGTTTTAACAAGAAAGAATCAGATGAAGAAAACAATAAACTATTTAAAGAAAATCAATGCATATCATTGCAAATATAGACCACCAAGATGCAGTATTGTCGCTAATGACTTAGTATTGTAGTCGAAGCAAGGGAAAAGAAGAAAAAAGATGTTAGTGTAGAATTTAGTGGAGCTTCAAGATGTTACGTTGTTTTAACTTTTATTTACGAATATTATTTCTTAAAATAATTATGTAAAATGAAGCGTCAAAGCTTATAGTAATTTCAGTCTACAAAAATCTTCAGGTACAATCCGTATTCGGCAATCTAGGTATTGAAACACATGTAGAATATAAACGAGTCGATTGTACAAGGATAAAATAAATACGAATATTTTGGTTGTGTTGTGTGCTGCTCCGTGGATTCGGTGATTATGTTTCATTCAATACTAAAGGAATATGATATTAAGGATGCAATGATTATGTTTGCATACTGGATAAACGTCAAGAGTTGATGGAAATTTTGTTGTAATTGAGAAAATGTGTCTTCCACTTTATTTCGATTCTATTTGATTTCCAATTGGTGTTCTCATCAAATGTTCCGTATCTCTTCGACAAAGCGAAACGATGATTCCAATCGGGTAGAAATTTTGCCGACTGCTGTGTCATCGCGAATGATTAATGATTCGAAAAGATTCTTTTATCAACTGCATAAAAACAGTCGATGAGTTTTTTATTTATTGATAATTAAAAATTCGCAACTCTTAAGAAGCTATTAACCACGTTTCTACTTTTAATGATAGTTCGTGTTATTTCAAACGGATACCATAAACGATCAAAGGGACTTCGATGGATAATGAAAAGCATTCAAGAGTGAAATCGTGGAAAGGGATACACACAAATGTCAATTGAGGCATTACTTGTTCATACGCATTTCCGTATAGACGTAATGATCGATAATTCTACATAATTGTTAGAAAACCTGCATTTGTATGGACAATGTAATTGTTCATAAGATACATTATTAATGAAATTCTAGTTCCAACAGACATTTTATGTGTTAAGTTTTATGTTGAAAAAATTAATATTGTTATTATAAAAATAATATAAAGTACAGTCTATCTTTGAATTATCCCTTGGATTTAGAAATTTAAAAAGGTAATATCTTTGCTAATTTATGTTAATATTATCGATGTGTATATTGTTCTTTTTTGTTGTATCATGTTATGTCAGATATATTTTTATTGTTTTGTACGAATTATCGTATTTTTCTTAACCGATTTGTAGTTAATGATAGACGATATCGAAATATATATTTCATTAGATATGGCTCTCTGGAATTTCAATGGTTCGATATATAAATCTAACTCTTTGTAAGATTTCTGTATAGTAGGATTATTAATTAACTTATCAGTATCAAAGATTTATGTTTGTGCCATCGATGCTGAGAAATATGAGAGAAGTAAAAAACTATTCATCGAGAAGGAGATAATCGTATAAATAGCTTATAGAGGAAAATTAATATGCTGATGATCATATAAGATACTCAGATTGCACAGTAGTCAGGAAATTTTTAGTTTTTTAAAAAATTTTGTTGTTTCTGGTATAAAGATTAAAAAATATAAAATAATCTATTTGCAACGATATATTTCTTATAAATTATTGTATATTACGAATCAAATATCATTTATTCAAAAAATATATATACATAAATAAAAAAAACATAACTTAAAAGAAAAATAAACTAATTATATTACAAGAAGTCTCTAATCTCGTGATTTAAACGTTGAAAGAACTTTGATCCTTAAATAATAATATTTTTCTTTTACTTGCTAAAATATTTTCCTATGATAATTCATTCGTATATAAATGCACAAACATTTCAAATCCATCGTTGAATGTTGTCTAACGCGTAATTTAACGTAGTTTCAGTTTTTTTGTTTAATGAAAAATCACATTTGTTGATGTGCAATTAGCCATTATACAAGACTTTAATAGCTACAAAGTATTAAGTTAAGCTTCCAAGTTTTACCAAATATTTGACTAAAATTATGTACTTCGATCTTTAGGGATATTATATTTATTTAATAAAAATAGGAGAATTAGGAAATTTTTGAATCAATAAATTAGTTCACTTTACATTTTACATCGATATAAGCAATTTTAATAAATATCCATGTTTTGAAAAACATCTTCCTTTAATCATTTAGTCATTGTAATTTTTTAAATTAGAATCGATGGATGCTGTAATTTCTATTATAAATGCATATTCAAGGTCGAATAAATGTATCCTCAGCCGAGACCGCGTAACACGCGTTAATTGCACTACGTTATTGATTGTGATTACTACTTAGGTGCAGTTGAAATAAAAAGAATTCTCTTTTTTCGATGCGCGTGATAAAATCCTTATCGAGTTTTTAATCAAAGACGTTTATGTATAAGGGAAAAATATATGGTCCATATCATTGCAACTTGCTTCTATACATAATATTTAATACGATGATTCAAGATGATAAGAAACAAACATAAATAAAATAGATATACTTGAGTTTGCAACTTTCAGGATGACACACTGAACAGGATATTTTCAAATAAAACGTTATATTTTTATCGTATTCGATCATAGTGAACATATTTCTTTCCATCGTCTCTAAATTTGTATCTTTTTGTTGATTAGATTAAGTTATTTTTAAAATCTTATAACTTTTATATCACTGCAGGTTCTTTGACTGACAAAGTGTTTTGTATTTTTACATTCTTATATACGGACAAGGAAGTAAAGCTGTTGAAATGATGAAGTTATAAATAAATATTTTTTGAAATACATAATTAATATAATTAATTATTTTTCAGATAAATCTGTGAGCAATGCGGATGATTCGAGTGTGATATAACAAAGATTTGCAAAATGTAACACAGAATATGTAAGTAAGTTACAGTTTAAAATTAACTTCCTGTTTAATTTTCTGAATAATTTATTGTTAATCCTTTTCCTAATTTTTAAAATAAATTTTTAGAACAAACAACAAATCGTATGAACGTGAAATAATTAAAAGAAACTTGAAAATGTCGCATTGGAATTTCGGTAGATAGGATATTTTATCTCAGGTAGGGGCGGGATCCTGAAAATATTCAAAATTTTCGAAAATTTTCGAAATTGTCATGTCAGTATACGTTTTATTAAATATCAGCAGTTCTCAAAGTATTTTGGAACCCCGAAGATTTTCGGGGTCCTACACGCTTTTAAAAATAATATTTTACCTAACTAACTATCGTATGAGTGTAACAATAAACTTTAGTATATTATTAACCACCATCGTTTTTGTCTTTCCAGTCAGGCTATTTTTTACCAACTATTGACAAGAAATCGCAGTAACTCGCGAGACAGTTGGCAACAAAGAGAATAAATTCAAAGTTACTCGTATGTATGAAAGTATGTACGTTTGAGTAAAACGTGTTACGCGACTACGTTTTCCGCGCGTACACGCGTTCTATTAGCATTCTGTCGATTTGCAAGATACATAGAAAGACCAGAGAACTTAATTTCACCAGCAGCAGAGGAAGACTCAGCGGTAATTGCACAGTTAATTTGCGTAGCCGCGAATCGTGGTAAAAAGCTGTGTGAAATTGCAGAAATGTCAACGAGCTAGCGTTGTTTTGTTTGTCTTCTTCCACACGCTTTCCGATACACGATATCAGTGCATGCAGACAATATGCTCGCGCCAGATGCGCAATTACATCACGATAATCTTTGTGTACCGACAGTGACATGGAAAACGTGAGCAGAAGAGAATCGCCACTTCTTTCGCTTTCATCGATCTGTTCGTTGAGTTTCGCTATCTTGTCGACTTTAGCACAATGGAGAAATCAAACGGAGTGATCCTGTTTAGCGAATATGATAGTACATTGATTGTTTGGAATTCGTGGAGTTTTCTTGTCACGAATTTTATTTTTATGCTTCATTTACATATGATCAGTCTGTATAGAGATACAGATAACTTTTATGAACATTCGTTATTTAAGAACACGATTGCTAAATTTTTAAAACTATTTTTTTTTAAGCTGATTGCTCGGAGTTAGAAACTTCAAGTGGTGTATCTGTGTGATCTTGGAGATCTTTTTAATCGATTGTTCAAGAACGACAGATAGTAACACATACAAGAAAGAAAACCGCGGAATTTTCCGTAGTCGCGTAAAAGGAAATGCATCTATCGACTTGTACGTTACCATACTTAATAATGCGCGTTTATCCTTTCTCTTCAATATGATGCAATAACCGATATTTCTTTTCCGATGACGCAACTCTCGTAAAATTCTTTAAGCGATTATAAATTCTTATGGGAAGCTGTGAAAAGGTGAATATTTTTAACGAACGTATAAATTTTGCAAAAGTGTACGACAAAATATTCAGATAGATAGATATATGTATATATAAGGTATTTAGAGAGTTGTAGAGGGAATTAGTTAATTTGAAATACTGAAATGTCATGCAGCGAAGGATAAATAATTTATTTTAATAAGATAAATAATTCATGAGTATAAATAATATTAATTATATATTAATAGTATTACAGATAATATTGATATAGAAATTTAGATAAAAACACTACTTTTTATGGAAAGTATGCTATTCGCATGATTATTTATGAAATAACATATTAAATCAATTAAAAAGTAAAGTAATAAAATTTGTAAAATTTTAAGAGGATTACTATCATACCATAATTTTACTTTATACTTATTACTATTGTATTTTTGAGAAGACTATGTAAACTTTATGAATGTGATATTTCAGATAGAATCTCACCGAAAATTAAGATAATCATCAGCGAAAACAAATCTTGAATTTCATCAGGTATTATATTTCTCTTCTATTACTCTTCTTCTTCACCTTCTTCTTTTAATCGCGCAACATTACAGCAAAGGTCGTACAGCCGCATCTACATGAGAGGTAACGAGGAGCCATTCTGTCGCAATAACGAGACAACGCGAGTCACGATCGGTCAAGAGGGTTTCGAACTGAAATGCCGCTCTCGGGCGAAATCGCATTTCCGCAACAGTCATTTCTTCTGACCACGGTGTACTTCTATCTATCAATTAGGATAGTCGGTTATAACATACTCGTTTACCTGAAAATATGGGAAAATATGGAAGATATATAAAATGAAACAGGTGACAAAGACCAAAGAAAAATTGGATGGGTATATTAATAATAATTTCATTTAATTTCTAATTATTCTGCCTTGACCGAGATACAATTTTCGCTGTGCGTTTATTGTCCTTGAGTCGGTAGCAAAGAATTGCTAATTTGTACTTGAACTAGAGAAAGTGTATGTTAGAAAATTATATCTTTTCAATGATATTTAAAATTTAAATTATATTGCAAAATGATAATTGATAGATAATTGATAAACGATAGTGAGAGCAATATCTGGGTAATATGGTATATTTAAAGTCTAGAAACAGGAACATTAATGATCGTAATGTTTTACCTTAATGGTTGATATAAAAAGGCTGATATAATGTTAAATGAATATGGGTTACGATAAGGATCATAATTTTCAATATAAAAACATTTTTTGTTTCTTAAATCACTTTGTTTCTTACATCATTTAATTGCATCATATAAAATTTCTTCAACAGATATTACAGATATAAAGAATCACCAAAAAAATTATCTTATTACATGTAAGTGATAATAGTCAATATTTAATCGATTGGTTACAGAAAATACCTAGCTTGTGACGATGCGATTGTACAAGTAAGTTGTAAGCAAGAGGTGGAGAAATAGGAGGAGCTATTAATACTTGTGGTTGATCGAAACACCTATCAGCAGTGCTTAACGTTGATATTTCAATGTGAATGGGACCAATTGGTGTTTTTCTTAGTACTATCGACGTATCATTGCTTTAGGTTCGAATATGATGTATTCGTTGGTCTTCGAATAGACAGACTCACCAATGAGGAAAATTATTTCAATGACAGTGGTAGAAGTTGATATAATAGAGACTCTGTGCAAACATAAATTTAACGAAGTAATACAGACCTGGCAGAGTTCAATATGTATAACATGTTTATTTCCTGATATTTCGAATTAGCTTAACATTTTACTGTTTAAATTGAATTTCCAGTTTTTACTTTAATTCACTGGAATATCCTTCATATCGAATAGTTAATATTGGTGTATAATTAATTACATTTACAATTTTCCACCTATCTTCCTTTCTCTATCTATTTATTAATACATCTAACTTCATAATAAAAATTCTGTTAAATTATAGTGTCCACATTGTTTACTTCCATTATATTCAATTCTTCCCGTAATGCTTTTCACGTTTATTTCTTGAATCGTGTCAAAAAATTAACGTTACCTTCCAAACTTCTTGACGGTTCTCTATTCTTCATTATTCTTCAACTACTTTGAACTTTGCGTCTTTTGATAGCCGACAAGTAGACTGCATCCTGTTCGCTGGTAATTATCTTATCGCGAAATGTCCTATCTGCGACGTTCGCAAGATTCTTGATGAATTACGAGGAGCATACTGCAACGGTGCGTGAGCATTCACGGCGCACAGGTGGTTCGACCTCGTCACCTTGCCACGGCTCACGCGACTGTTTTATCGTTGACACCCGTGGAATAAATCAATCGTGTTCGCGCGAGCACGTCCGAAGAAGGATGCTCGAAGGACTAGGGAGCTATAGAACGTCGAAACAGAAAGTTCACGCCAGCTTGTGAACCACGATACTCTCAAGATATAGTTGAAACCATCCAGGCCAACCATCTCGATGCACCAGGAACATTGGTTCTTTCCTGATTTTCAAGTGGACATATTTGATGCGTTTTTTGGATATTGCAGGATTGATAATGAAGGAAAGAACGCGAGGGTTAAGTATTATCCTAAAATGTTAATTTTGATCGATTATAATTATTATTTTATGGTAAATATAACTTGATCTTTATTTGTTTCTAGAATGATCAAATCTAATACCAAAAGACAGTAGAGTTGTTTTCTTCAGGTTTAACGGTGAGGAAAGTATTTTGTAAGAGTATTGGAGAAAATAAGTATTTCCCTAAAATTAATAAAATTGATCAAATTTATTGATTAACTTACTTATCGAATTAGCTTCCATTATTTTGAATGAGAAAAAAATGACTGATTCCTATAAATGTATATTCCATAAAAAAAGTTATAGTTTCAAGATATCATTATATTGAAAAAAATCTAGGTGCCCGGAAGTAGGAAGTATCCTAATTTCTTCTTCAGAAATTAGCATTCTGTGTAGATATTTCATTGTCACGTCTAATTTGCATAATTTTCGTGTGTTGATCTCCGAGACTTCTATTTTGGAACTGATCGTAATTTTATTCTTTCCAAAACTACATATTTGTCACATATTTTTAAAACAATCGAAACTTACAACTTGAAACCAAGTTAAATTAAAAGAGAGTAATATTTTCATTTTTATTCTAGATTAATGGATATTTCAACAGATGATAACAGTCAAGGACTTTATATGTCGTTGACATCAGCGGCTCACATAAATCCGTATTTTCTGACCAAATAACCGCATTAATGAAGGAAAAAGAAAAGTAAAAAAATTCAAGGAGGATTCCATTGAATCAAGTAAGGTAATGCCAATGGCATTTGAATCGCACAGCGAAATTACATAATACAATAACTGGAAGAAGATACAAGGAGAGAAAATGTATTAAGCAGCTGGCTACAAAGCCTATGCGTTTCTGTGCTAATTGAATATCGGTGAGATTTCTAATTTGTAACTTTTTCGCGATCGCACAATACCGCTAATGTATTCGAAGAATGGAAAGGAAGTTGTACTCGTGATTGTTCCTTCTTCGGATGCTATCGATAATTTATCCAGCACACGAACGAAATAAATCGATCTATACTGGTTTCGTGCACAAAGGATGATTCACGACGGCAAAGTTAGATGACACTTTCGAGGCAAAAGGGTAGATTTGTATCGTCACTGACCGTGCTGCTCCTTTTTCTGTTTAATCCGGAATAAGGATGGAACCTCAGGATTGCATAACGTATTTCGTGATTGTTTATGATGACATAAAGTGTCTTCGAACTTCGAATTGACTTTTTACTTATAAAGGATTTATTTAAGAGCGATTTTAGAGATTATCGCGATGTAAATTGAGACGAGAAATTATTTCTAATTATATACATGTATCTATTTGAGTTATAATAATTAAAAAAATTAAAATATTTAATATTTATTAACTTTCTGGTTATCTGCAATTCCGTTCATCGACTTTAGAAAGAAAGCCATCCACGACTTTACAACCTCCGCTGTCATCTTTGAAATATTCTTCACGAGCGCAAGATATATTGATCCATTTGTGAAAGACCATTTTGTACCGGCAGAGGTAAGCTATAACGTTATTTAACAAGTTTAAAGTGACCAAAGGTTTAATTTCAGAATCGATTAATCAGTTCACGATCAAAAACCTGATGTTCATTAATTTTCAAAGTTTTGGTAATTTTATAATTTTATGTATTGTTTTATATTTTTTTAAATCCATCATTGAGGACTAAAGTTTAAATGAAGAAAACGTTTTAAATGGATCAAAAGGATAAGTTGTTGTTTACAAAACAAACAAGAATGATCATTGTTGGTATTTCCGAGACTTCAAATTATAGTGAATTAAGTATCAGCTATATCTACAGAGTAGCTCCAGGCGATGATTTGCATTCAAACGGTGATACTTGGATGATGATGCAGTCTTTGATCTTAGAAACTACTGATTCATCTAGATTAGATAATCTCTTTGATGTGTGTTTGACACACTTGAATCTTTTGAAATGTCATTGATGTTTACAAACGTCATTGATACCTTGATTCATCTGTGATTATTAATTCTATACAAAATTTTTAGAAATTTTAGAATTTACCCGAATAGTTTGGCAAATGTTCGAAATTAAAATGTATATAACGTATTTCTGAACTTTTACTACTTCGTTATGGTAAATGCTAGAATTTACCATTAAAACCAAGATTTAGCAATCTTCGGGTTTTTACAATAACATATACAACTTTTACTTCACCTCAAACCTAAGAAAACGTTGTAAGAATCCTGGAAAATCAGTTGTGCCTATTTACCTAGTCTACACAAACGACCACTTCAACGTCTATCATCCACAAAGCCCGAGTAATGCCTGACATTTTTGAAACACCCTCGCAACCTCGAACACCACTATTAACAGAGCATCGATTCACCTGCGAGTATCTTGGTTCCGTAGGCAGTGATAAAAGTATAGACGCGGACGCAACAGTATACTTGTGTATCGGTGGAGGCTCGTCTGCCGACAGTGTGGTGGCATTTAACCTATCCGTGCCATCGTGTTCACCAGCTCTGTTACGCAACCAGTGCCTTTAAACCGGCGACGACTACGACGACGACGACAATGTCGACCTCGCGTGGTCCAGCTTGGATTCTTGCGAAATTCCTGATACTCGTGTGCAGGTTCCTCGTTGAAAAGCAACCTCGTGCCCTATCTGGGTTTATTACTTTGTTTCTTTTCAATAGGATTGACGATCGGTTCGGTGACTTTTGTTACGTATACCCGACTTATGAGGTTAATTATCACTTGCTCGCTTTACGCGAATAGGAATATAGTAAAGTTGAACGTATACACGAGAGTATGTTAGTCGACGCCAATGAGACGGTGCTACTTAGAAACCGATGAATCGTCTGGTCGTGAGCTCATGCTTTCGAGAAAGAAAGAGAGAGGAGTGAAATTTTCTAAGAATCGAAAGAATTTGTGAAACAGACTTTATAGAGTTTGGGAGTGAGTTTGTTTCTTGTATGGATATTTCAAAGTTTATCTTTGGTTTATGAATTGAAATTTGGCGTTTTACTGATTATAAGAAAGAATAAAATATATAGTTGGATGTTTGTAGATAATTTAATCGGTTATAATAGTTCTTTAAATAACAGTTGCGTCATATTTCAAGTCTCTTTATTACAATCTTTATATAATCGGTTGATCAATACAAGTAAACTTAGAAATATCAAGTAATTTTTTTCAATACTATTTTTTATATATCTAAATTTAGATATTTTTTTCAAGTCATGCGTGAAATCACTAGTGTCCGATAAATTTGAGAATAAAACTTTCTAGAATGGACTTTCTAAAAGCGTGTCAGCTTCTACGTAGAAAGTAAATTGCCAAATGATAAGACTACTGGAATTTTTCTTCTCAAATTTTCTTAAAATGTGTTATACTTCTTCGAAGGAGTTAAAATGATATCAATAAAAAAATAATAGTTCATAAAAATTAACGAATATTTGTATAAAATATGGAAGTTTCCACCAACATCGATCTGCCTTTATTTAGGAATTAATTATTCGGTGCATCAAAGGAAGGCATGAACGAAAGTTTCGTCCTGTACCTCTTGATCTTCTATCCATAGACTAAGTAGACAGAAAATATCGAAACAGGAAGACGACACGTTCGGTCATCATAGCTTAACACGAGATATACATCGCGACAATCAACTCGTTAAAAATATTTACATAAGCAAACGTAACGTTTGAACGCTTTACATCTGTTGCACGAACCGTGAGATTGGTTAGAGAGATATCAGTGATGGATTCAAGTCAGCATCCCAATGGGATTTTAACGAAATAATTCACTTCGTTTACGGTTTCAACGGGTTCTGGCACTGCTCCTTTTGGACAAAATATAATTTCTATGCTTCTAAATAGTCAATGTGACGAGAAGAGTTCCTGGAGCTCTTGCTTTTTATTCACTCTTCAAAAGTCTAAGAAATGCATAGTTACATGTAAATTTTTAAAAAATCATATAAAAAGAAACAAATACTTTTTATTTATTTCGAGTACTTACATGCAAGTTTCTATCGTCAAATAAAAGAAATTAAAATAAGGCTGTTCAATTAAATCCTTCACTGACCGATCGATGTTTTTGTTCCTTAATTTAAAGAGGATCCTCCTTCACGTCGTGCACAATCGATTATACAATATCGTCGCGCCTCACGACAAGCTGCGGCAAAAAGGGAAAAGTCACGACCCGAGCGCCGCTGCACGAGCCAGTAAGAATTCAAACGATTATCTAATGTCGTGCCACCTATATTCGCCGTGAGCAGAAGATTCTGTGGGTGGGGAAACATCTTAACGAAACCTGATCAACGGAAATTTCACTGAAAGTATGCACGAGCAAAATCGAAGAGGATAATAGTCACTGTGATCGATTTTACTGTCATTTTTCGGATTGGCTTTCATTGTATAGTAATTTGTTACTTGTCTTCAATTTCTCAATAATTCTACCTTACATAACCTCGTTTACTTCCTATCTATTACAAAATAGCACTAAACGAATTTATCGATAACATAAATAATGACAGGTTATAGACATTTTGGTTACTGACTCACGTCTTCATTACCTAATAATATATACAGTGATGCCACACTGCCGTTAAAATCTGTTTTTATTATTCGAGGCTTTATGGCGTTTAAGCCTACGTGTTTCCATGGATTCTACGAGCAATCGCTCAACTAAAATGTTCGGATGATGTAACTGTCTATTAAAATATTTATTTGTGTAGTTTACAATTTTTTTTTTTACATTTCTGATGTAATTCGGAAATCTTTACTTAGTGTATTTTTCATCGTGAATCATGGTATGTTTGTTATTATTCAAAGAATTTGTCTGATATATTAGTAGTATTTTATTGTCATAAATTTTCTTCTTAATTAGTTGACACTTTCTCCTTACTATGATACTGGGTCTTGCCTTTTATCGTTTACTGTCTTACTTTTTGCGATTCTTTTTTACTGTCTATGTATTTCAATATTTTTTTTTTTTTTTTGTAACTATCTTATTTTATTTTAGACAGTGTAAAATTTCCTTTCCTTACGAAATTCTTTAATTATTTATATTTAAGAAATATAAAGAATTTGTTATACTTTTCGAGTAAAGTAAAAGTAAAATTGGAATTAAAAAATGTAACTTTCGAATATTTAGGGTGAATTTAAAATGTCATAAAGTCTTAATATATCCGTAAATGTTAGACATAAATCAATTTTGTATGAAGATACACAGGCTTCTCTCAATTCATTGATAAATCCTGTTTTCCTGCTTTTATGATTAATTTATGTCTTTCGAACGTAACATTTGGTAAACGGTAGTCAGATATCATATTTATAATGACTTTTAGAAAGATTATTTATGTAAGGACGTTTTCTAACTTTGTATAAATTAGTTGGTAACTTTTTTCTTCGCTTAATTATGGTAATTCTATTCTTCTTCGTTAGAATTTTTAGAATTTTTAAATCCCAAATACATGATTCTTTGATGATTTGTGATTTGAACGTTGAAAATTTACATTTTTCATATAATCAAAATTCTCATAAAAATTAATATTAAATTTATCTAGAAATTAAAAGAACACGTGGTACATTATTTTCCGTCTCTGATCCGTTCAACAATCCGTTTAACAATTAATATCTGTTTAGTATAATTTACTTAGATAAATATTATAAAATAATATTTATTCAGTACAAATATTTATATCCGTAAATAAAGTAGTAAGTTAATATTTTCTTTGGCAATTCCAGCCTAGCTAAATACAGCAGCTGATTTACGCACCCACGAGAAGAATTTAAATGTCACATTTCCAAATATATGACTCAACAGAATTTTACGAGTACTGTTATCAACGAAAGTATCGATCATCTTAAATCATTTCTCCAAACGAAAATGTAAGTAGCAATCCATCGAAAGCTACCTACGTTCTTTCATAACTTTAAATTCAACCTGTAAGTGTCCGCATAAACTAACATGTAATAACTTATTTTACAGCCATCGTAAAGCACGCAGGAGAAAAGTTAACAACGATAAAAA
The DNA here is from genome assembly GCA_002201625.1 of Euglossa dilemma. Lineage (NCBI taxonomy): Eukaryota > Metazoa > Arthropoda > Insecta > Hymenoptera > Apidae > Euglossa > Euglossa dilemma. Next base: position 549,967 of record NIJG01000010.1, read on the forward strand.
GTGATAATTCTACTATATGCGTTACATTACTATTTTCCCATTTTATTCTTTATTATATATTATTTTTATAAGTAATTCCGAAGAGTTAGTCTATGTATTAGAATAGTCTAGGTTAGTATTATTATTTTTCATTATATCATTACAATTTATTTTTTCTCTGTAATATTACCGATAATAATAGTTTTATTTACATTTGTCTTTTTTATCCTATAACAGAATTCCTTGAAAACCTTTGTACGAACACTGAGACGGGTGTAATTCTCGCAATCAGTAATGTGTTAAGAACGATGAGTATACGAACGTAACCACAGGGGAATCTCACGAAACGAGCCTACCTTCGATTACACGCATCGTACTCAATCCTCGTAACTTTCGATCAATTACAAGGATATGAAACCCCACAGAGAAAAAAAAAAGTGAAGACGAAAGACGAATCGTGACATAGAGAACATAGATCTTCTCGCGGCCAAGACTCATCTTCTTCCCTTTCCACGTCGTCTCTTCTGCAACGATACTTGACTCTTTCGAGGATTAGCATAAGCGGCCTCCATCTCTTACGTAACATTCACGGACTTTCTTTTCGTGCTTCCACGTGTACCTTCCTCTTTCTTCCACCCCTTGTTTCGATCTTCAAGAAATTAGAGAACCTATCATACTTTTTCTCCGTTTTCGTTTGTTGCTTCAGGTAGAGGAACGGCTGACTTAAAAGAACAACAAGGTCGCCCTGACGCAATCATTCTCCACGAGTTGCTTCTTCGTGATTTTTTATTTTTAATATTCACGAATTTTAATATATTTGCAAAATTTATAAACGAGTATCATCTGTAAAAACGAGATGTCATCGATGAATTTCATGGGATGATTATTGTCACGATTTCAACATGCTGATGGATGAAAGACAGGATCTTAAAAACCGCAAAAAATTTCTAAAGATTATTATTTAATTATGATCTGTCTTCAATGTTAAAGTTTCGTGCGAAATTTAGACATAACATCGGGCAGGATGAATGTTAGTAGTTAGTAGCGATATGGTTAGTAAAATGGAAGTAAGTAATGTTGTGTGGAGATTGATTAAGTAAGTCTTCGACGATGGTTATCATAATGTAAAGGATGACTGAAATTTTTATGAAATAAATAGAGTATCGCAATTCAGGTTTACTCAGGTCAGCGTAATCTGTTCGTTGCAATTAACCCTTTCATGTCACTGTATGGTAAAAATCGGTGATAAAGTCAGACATTACGCTATTGATCGTTGGTGTATGTTAGAGGTAGCTGAACGTGACTTTTGCTAAACATCGAGGTTCACCTTTCGAAGAGATGAATACTTGTTTGCATGACCTCCGAATATTATGTCTTCCATCAGTGACCACTTTAGAAAAAATGTAAACGACAATGAACGCTGAGAATCCATGTATCGTAATGATAGGCCGAATCCAATTCGTCGTGAATTATGCTAATACATTGGTAGTCCCCATTATTTTTACTAATACTCCATTAAAAGAAATGCGATTATATAACATCCGACAAAACTTTTGAAATATCGATGAGTACAACAACTTGCTGTTTGTTTTAATTTTTTAAATATTAACTGCAGTTAGTTTTCTTGCAAATATTACTACTCATCGTACCTCGGTGGTACCATAATCTTCTCCGACTTTTTGCGCAGAATAACCATCGGTTGCATCCATAAATTCATATTCTGTCTGAAAGAATCATCTTCTTTGTTCGTCTTTCGAGGGACTACAATACCAAGCCCTGTATATCTTTTGCAAGGATTTTTCTGACGCCGATCGCGTGCATTGTTCCATCCAAGTTTGGTAAGACGAGGATCCGCACGGGACAACAGGCACGGTGAAACCGTGTGCGATTTTCGCTGCTGGCTGCTCTTCCTCGAATTCTTGCCTGACATTCACCGCCTCTTCCTTTGTCGGTCATCGTTCTACCAGCCGGCCAATGCCATTCGGCGATTTCGACATCTTCGTTGAAGAATTTTGGGAACCGGTTCCCTGGAAGGGGCAATGTTCATTTGGAAATCCGACTATATAATGCTCCTGTGAATTAACATTGAATCAGTATCGTGATCTAGCTATCTCAGGTCAACACTTGTACCATCTTCAACAATCCAAAGAAGTTCAATCGAATACCAAAAACAAATCAACCATGAAGTTGGTGCGTGTCCTCTTCGACTAAACATTTTGAAGCATTCGGATAACAAAAGTGTACCGGCGTGTTTCATACGAATTTTTTTCTGATCTTTTATTTGGACCATCCACGATCGCAATTCGAAAAAAAGAAGACAGATTAAACATCGTTTACCATCCTTCGTTTATTATCCATTAGTGAATCTTCATCCTCGAAACGGGAATAAAAAGAGACGATTGTTTGTGAGAGATCGTCGATGATCCAACGGTTACGAGCGTGCAATTAACGTGCACGGGATCGTTATGTACCATTAACGATACAACGATACCGTGTCCCACAATTACACGTAGTATCTTCCCCTATTGTCGAGATGCAAATATGTTTGTAGAATTATTTTAAGTAAATCGCCGGTAACAGATCTACTTGCGTAATTCCTTTAGAACGCTGCGAAAACCGGTGTTCTTGCGACCGGAAGACAGTGACGAATCGCATTGGAATAATTAAAGAAACGTATGAAACAAGATAACGTTAATTCAACATCTCGTATTTACCGCAGAGCTTTGTGACTGCATACTTTTTCACGATTGTTTTAGTGAACGATTCGATCACTAATTTAAAAATAATTCTGTATGAATTTTTGAATAACCTTCGCCATCTTTATCTTACGCTTTATCACACGTTGGCCTCCTGTATTTTTTCAATTAGCAAGTTCGAACAAAAGAATGAGAACAAAGAAGTATTCATTTATTCATGGTGTTTCGTTCAAAGTGCTAATTTACTTTTTCTTCTTGTAGTTTATTGCTTTCGCCCTCGTCGTTGCCGTCGCCTACGCTGCTCCTCAAGGTCAGCAAGAAGACGTATTGCTCGTGAAGGAGACACCCTCTGATAATATTGGTCTGGGTGGATATAATTACGGCTACGAACTTTCCAATGGTCAATCTCACCAGGAAAGTGCCGAGTTAGTTAATCAGGGAACTGAGAACGAAGCCTTGGCTGTCCGTGGAAGCTTCACCTGGGTAGACCCTCAGACCAACGTCAGATACACCGTCAACTATGTAGCTGACGAAAATGGTTTCCAACCGCAGGGTGAACACATCCCAGCTTGAGATGTACATAACTTTAGTTTTAAATAAATTTTTCTTTTAAGCATTTCTTTCGTACACTTCTCCTTTCCTTGTTATATCATTTTTCCTTCTTCGTTGATTAATGTGTTTTCCGATTTAATGTCCTATTTATGAGAAACGAATTTTGTTCACATTTGCGATACTTAAGAATAGAATTTTTATTTTTCGAATATACAAACATAAGAGATCTGTTATTAAGTTAAAAATGTTTTTGCATGGCATATCTTTACTGGTTCTGTGTTAAGTTGAGACATGATTCTATAAAAAGTCGGTTATAAGGGTATTATAAAGTCCTCATATTTAAGAATTATATCAGTTGCTGACAAAGGGATTATCAGACAGATATTTTTTGAAAATTTAGTACTTTAATAATCGTACTATAGTATTATAAAGGACAATTTAATTCTTTTTTTCAGTAGATTATCACATACTCATAGTATCTATGAAACGCATTATTCTTGTATATATAATTCTATATATCTTTTTAATATACATATAATAAAAAATTTGAATGTTTGAAATTGTTTTTTATTCAAATATATAGAAAATATACAGAGGAATACAGAGGAATGCAATTTCATGATAAATGAAGACTATGTGAGAAAAATAAAATGAGCTTTGGAAATAAAAAAATACAGTAGCATTAATATTAATACTTGTAAAATGCTCAAACTGTTGACAAGAACATATCTCATTGTGAACCTAAATAATGACGTTTTGAAAATTGCTTGACAGTGCATTAGATATAAAAATTATTCTGTAACAAACTGAAAGTATTTCTGTGATGTTTAATTTTAATAAAATATGCAAGAAGAACGAAGAATATTGCACAATTTTGAAAATGAGATAATAAATTCATTTCATTAATTGTTACAATTCTTTACTTACAGAAAGTATTTCTGTGATGTTTAATTTTAATAAAATATGCAAGAAGAACGAATAATATTGCACAATTTTGAAAATGAGATAATAAATTCATTTCATTAATT
>NIJG01000010.1:559931-574798 GCA_002201625.1 Euglossa dilemma
AAAAATAATGGATTTCTTTTTCCCCAACCTAATATAACATAACTTTTATTTTAATTTTATAAAATAATTTGGGATTTTGTTTTCCTACAGCTTCGTTTCAATATCCATGGGACTCTGTGCATGTAATTCTGCAGGTCACCTTAGTAATCACGCGGATATAGCACCAAATCACGCGGGAATCACATTTGCAGTCTCCAACACCATTGTATGTTTCTATATTATATATTTATCTCTGCAAGTATAACAAATTCCTTTTAAATGAATAATTTAATTATACATTTTAGGCAACTATACCTGGTATATTGTGTGGTCCATTAACAGCCGAATTAGTGACCGCGTCGCATGGTCGTTGGATGCCAGTTTTTGTATTGGCTGCAGCAATCAATTTCACGGGGGCCATCATATACCAAAGTCACAGTTCAGCACTTCCTGTATTGTGATATGTTTTGAGTGCATGTGAATTTATGAACTTATGAGTATTTATCATTGAAATCAACGAATAGACGTGATCGATAAAAACTTGTTATGTGAACCTACTTTTTTCAGTCGCGATCTCTAGATGCAAGTTTAAAAAAAAATGTTAACGATTTATGACACACTGATATGGTATCAATACATCATGCATCAATTAGTTGAAGACATATCAAAGTACTGCATGTATATGTTGCAAAAAAATTTCATATATTCTTTGCATTCAGTTTACACTTTACGGCAACGTAACGCAAGTGATTCACAAAAAAGTGCCATAAATTTGTGCACACGGTGGAATTATTTGAATGACATTCTTACCGACTTGTAAAATATATTAGCCTAACTAAACGTTTTTAATTTGTATATGTTTTAATAATACATAACTGAAAATATCTTGTGATACGTTTTAACATATAAATAAACAAAAATTCTCATTTTTTCATAGAGAAAATAAATGTATATTCTGTAAAACATGAGACTGTATATATATAAAAAGAAAGAAAAAAGAAATGAATTTTCACATATTTCAATTTATATATGTTTGAAGCACTTTCAATGTAGAAAGATATAAGTAAGCAATGTATTACATTAAGCGAAAAAAATATGTTTTCTATATCGTTTAAAGTATTTCTTAAATCCTACATTTTTGTTTTTTATACTATTTAATTTTATTACATTTTTATTACATTATAAATTAATTTTAACAGTTCATTTTATGAGGTATATTTCAATCTTAGCAAATATTGCTAATATTTAAAATTCTACATAAGTTTTAAGGATATATCTTTCTTTAGATATTCTGATTGAAGTATGCCTAATAATGTATTTTCAGATAAATTATTATTCAATGTATGTAAACCCATTGTTAAAAATTCATTGTCTCTATGTATAGGGTTAGCATTTGTTTGAATCGAAGTATCAGAATTTAACGCATTATTATATTGTGTCAAATGATCATCCTTTTTTGGTGATGTGATATTTGAAGTTACTTCTTTTAGTTTTGCACTCCCAATTTTTTTATCTATAATTGTTCGTGAGGAATTTTGCATTCTTGTGCTTTTCAATTTTTCTACGTTTTGCATTAGAGAATTTTCTTCATAATTATCATTTATATCATATATATCGAACGAATTTATATTTAGTTTCTTTAATATATCTGTTACATCATCCAAAGGTATATCTAATTCCTTAATTTTTGATTCTTCTTTATTAATAAAATTCTTTTCAGCTTCAGTAATGTACTCATTCAAATACTGTTCAGTGTCCGAATCAATTTTCTTACAATTTATTCGATTGTTTGCATTTGAATTTTGTTTATTAAGGTTTAATGATAGGCTAGAATTAAATTTTGAACAATGTCTGCCATTTTGAATTTGCATATTCGAAAGAAGGGATTTTTTTTCAAATTTCTTATTGTTAGATATATTTTTTGTCGAGGGTACATCTGATAAATTAGTTCTTAGAATATTGTTCGGTATATCATTTAATGTTTCATCATCTATTTTTTGATTTTCTTTGGGGAAGAGTATGTTTTTCATTTTTCCCGCTTTTTCTTCGAAAGATAATTCTGGGGGGTTTAATGTTTTCATTGCACCTCGATGCAAATACTGATTTGATTTTGGACCCAAGTAGGATCTTTGAATTTTATCTATTTCATTTGTCATTTTTTCTAACGTGTCATATAATTTTCTTGTACGACTGTTTGCAAAACTTTTGCTTTGTGCCCATCCACTGTCTGTACGTAATGCTCGCCAATCTGATTTTACTTTTTCGACTTCTTGATCGATATCGTTAAGAAGTTTTCCTGAAAAATTACATACATAATAACGATATGATCTAACTATCATAAAAACTATTATTACACAAATTTCATTAAAATTTATAATGTAAAAAAATAATAAACACGATCTTGAAAAATTCTATTTAAATACTACATATACATGAGTTATAAAATATTTTTTAGGGATATACGAAAATGTTAGAACAGTGCTATTTTTTAATTAAAAATCCCCATTATAAATATCTTACGTCTATCACCATGATTTTTAACCGATCGTTGTTCAACATTCATTTCTTGTTTTTTTATTGTAGGTAAATTTGCATTTTTTTTATAATTGGTTATATTTTCATATTTTTCTGAATTCCCTAGTGCAGCATTGATACGTTGATGTAACTTTGGTAATACTGCTGCAGCTTGTATCTGAACATTTCTACAAGTTTGTTTATCGTTCGTAGATCTCAACGATGAATCTAAACATAAAATAGGAAAATATATATTTATAATAAGAGAGGAGAAAGAAATTAAAGATTTCTATGTTGTTTTTCTATTGTAAAGTTTTACACACCTCCCTGTCCAATATTTGACAAATTTCGAAGTCCTTTTGTTGCATTATTGGAAATCGATGTGGAATTCGCAAACGGATTGAATTCATATACGAAATTATGCGTCGCAGAAACCCTCTTCGGGATCCTTCTTGTCTTTTTTGAGACGATTTCTACTGGCTATCAATATTTCCCGATATAAGAATTATGAGTAAACGATTTGAGATGAAACACCAGGTACCAGTATTTAGTTCAGTATGCAAATAAATTTGGAATATTAGAAATTAGAAATTGTTTTGTGTTCTATTATATTGAATATAAATCTCAATGCAACGTATCTAACTTTCTTTAACCTCCATGAAGATGTCTTTCCTTCGTTAGCTTCTACGTTCGTTCGTGTTCTTGCGCATTTAGATTTGCATCGACGAAGATCCAATTCCGAAGAACCTTGTTTTTCGTGAACGCTCGATGCAGACTTCGGCGATTCTTTCTTGTTAATTTTAACCAGTCGAGGCCTGTGAAATTCCAGAAATCAGACTTTTCAAAATACCCATCACTGTTTCGTACAACACTTAATTTTTGCAAAACTTCAATTTCCGTTGTTCTTGTACTAACATCATAGACGCTTTTTTCGCTTAATGCATTCGCTTGATCAGCATTATAAAGAAAAGTTTCAATTAGTTCTATCGTAATAATTTTTCTAATCCTTATACATATATTTTTACATAGAAAAACAAATCTTACTTGTTGTAAATATTGACACGAATGTATTCCTCGATGATTTTTTCTGGTTTTACAAAATGTTGAAAATTAAATACGACTTTTCTTCCTTTTCTGTAGAAAATGGGCCCTGAACGAACGCGTTTTCTCTTGGTTGAACTCCAAATTGATTTGCACCAAGTTTTACAATCACTGAAATACATTCGTTCATTTATAAAAACTATTTTTATTTATTAGTTTTAATCGTTGTAGTATATTAATTTTATTATAATTATTTTCATTTTGTTTATGTATTAAGTTATTCATTAAAATTTTTCTTCCTTCAGATTAATTAAATAATATACATACGATTTATATTTTTTGTTCTGTTTTATTTTTATAGAAGACGACATATATTTTCTATACCTGGATTTATCGGTTTCTATTGAACGTTCTCTGTACTCTATTTCTTGATCTACGTCTTTAACAAACACGGACAATCCATTGATACGTTTGATTTCGCGACTATAATCCCTCGAAACTTCGGGATACGATTGCAAAAAAGCCGGAGCACTGTGCAATCTGGAGCAACTTGGAAATCCTTCGAAAATATTCGCCAGTTCCAGGAATAGTTCTCGTATCCCGCTTATACTTTAAGGTGTAACTTTATATCTTATTGCATTTATAACCTGTATACTGCATCGAAAGGGGCATATGAGGAAAACAAAATAAAATTGGTTTAATATCGATCTTTGAATATCGAGGAACACAAATGCAACTAGTTTATGAATTATTTCACGAATTCGCAGATATTCTTACGTTATTTCTGATAGTAACATAAAATTCGTATATGAATCAAAATATATAAGTATTTTTGTCAATAAAAATAATTAAATAGTAGACTAAAAGAATAGCGTGTACAGAATAAAAAATTAATTTTCATCAAGTAATAATTTACAACTTCCTTTCTATTTATATTCCAATTTTATTTATGTCTTCTACTTTTTGCAAACAATTCCGAATTCTTTATCTGGGATTATAAGTGTTGATATTTAATTTTATAACTTTTAGAGTTGCTACGTATAATAATAATGCAATACTTTTTCACGGGACATCCGGTGGTCGCGATTTGTATACTTCCGGAGAAAAACTATGCAGCTTAGATTTTTTTTTACTACGCTATACTGATAATCTAGAGGAATGCGTTTTATCTTTTGATTATATAATATATATATACATTATAGTATCAAGTAGAAATACGTTTCCATTTAAAAAATTTAACGTCGTAGTATTTTGCTATATCTGTTACTTTACTATATTTTAATTTACTTTCATTTAACTATATTTTATTCTAATTTATGATAATTTTTATGCTGTAATGCCCTGTTATATTATCCTCTATGCCCCTACCACATATTTTAATTTTAATATATCGTTTATCAATACAGGATATACCGAATAAAAATGAATATCATATTTGTTTCGCAAATGTTTATCCACTCCGAATTTGACTAATTGCAAGGAACATTTGAAAGCACATGTGACATCCCAAAATTTAAATTAACCCTCACAACTCGAAATTATGTTCGTCACAATACAACATATTTTCTGATATTTCCTTCATCATTTCCCTGGATTTCTTTGCCATGTTGTAATATTATCCAATTTTATCTGAGATTCTTTTTTACAATGTTAAATAACAAGAATTGCACACAGAATGGTGAGTTATTGTACGAAGCACACATGCTGCAAGAAATTTTGAAGATAAATGAGCTAATGACGAAACAGGTTTACTTAAATAATGAAGAACTTCGTACTAATCCTAAAGTTTCACCCGAGGATTGTACTAAAACTTCAATGAATAGTCATTATGCAAAAAGATTTAACAACGAAACGCATGAAACAAGTTTCGAAATGACATCAAACAGTGTCTTATCACTGCAAGGAGTAAATGTTTCTTCAAGTACCACTGTGCTAAAAATGCATTCGAAGACAACGTTAAAGAAGACAGAATCCAAAAATAGTAAATTTCCTAAGGCTGATGCTTCCTTGGAGAAAAGCATAACGTCCTCTAAACATCCTTCGAATAAAGATAATGATAGTTCTAAAGTGAATGTTAAAATCGATGATGAATTAGACATTCTCGACTTATCGAAGCAGACAAAATGTGTTAGTTCTACTTTAAAAGGGAAAGAAACTAAAATTTCTCCGACGAGGACACGAAACGTTGAGGATAGAGATATCGGTGATGCTCTTTCCAGTTGCCCTTTCGAATTGGTGGAGATTTACTCGAGCAATAAGGGAAGAAGTAACGAGAATGACTTATGTCTAGAGTTAATTGACAGGAATGATGAGAAAAATTCGATGAAAACGTTATCAATGGAAGATGTTGGGCAGTATAAAAATATACCTAAGGAAGATGAATTTCCATTGTCGAAAATAATGGAATTTAATGAAGCAAATGCTTTAGACGAAACTCTCGTATCTACCGTGAAAGAAACTGAAGCTAATAGCGATGCAAATTTGATTACCATCTTCGAGGCAAACGAGAAAATATATACAGAGGGGAATATGGAAGAGATAAATGGAAGGATTAATGTTAAAAGATCAGATGAATCTCGTGGAACACAAAAGTGCAGTAGAAAAGAATCAGACGATTCGTCTGTCTATGAAAATGATATTGAGAAATTGAAGTTACAAGAATCGCGTATCGGAATTAATAATTCTGATATTGAAAACAAATATTTCTTAAAACGTACTACGCATGTGAATAATATCGTTTCAATGAACAAAGAAAAAAATGTATCAACAACTAAAAAAGAAAATGACTCTGAGGAATGTCAAAACATTTCTTCTCCTCTCATTAAAAAGAAATGTTCTTCAAAATTAAATGTCTTTATAAATAATACATTAACAAATAAACAAAAAGAAGAAATTTTAGCCATCGAAGAAAGTTATGAGGCAGGGCATCGAGACGTTGATTCAATTTCTTCTCACGAATTAAGTATTAGTAACACGCAAAGTTCCTTCATGAAAAATAATTCTTGTACTAATAAAAACACAAATATTCTCAATGTAGATAAGCATAATATAGTTTCTACTAAAATAGAAAAAAATTCCTTGTCTATGTCCGAAGAAGAGGATCACAAAACAAAATATGAAAATGTCGTTAATAATAATTCGCGTATTTCAAGTGTATCTGATAATACATATAATCAATCCTCCGTCAGTTCAAGCGAAAATAAAATTTCAGAAACGATTTTTCAAAATGAAACTAATACTTTTAGAGATTCAAACAGTCAAAGAGACCCGAAGGATTCAAAAGTTCTGCAAGCAAACAAAATGGAAGAAATTATTAAGAATATATCGGAAAAGAATGAAGACAAAAAATCATTGAGAAATATAAGTCATTTAATAAAAGGAAAATCTAGTTATGAAAAAGAAGATACGAATTCGGAATCGACGAATGACAAGATGAAGATAATTATTGAAAGACGAGAGAATAAGGAAAACGATATTAACATGGATGCAATTGGCGACAATAATAATCGCTCGTGCAATAAAAATATTCCATCATCGATAATTAAGAATAAAATAGGTGAAAATCAAGATTCTCAAAATTTTTCGAACGAAATTACTAAGCTCAAGATTCGAGACGTCAGGAATGGAATAACTACGCGAGACTCGAAACAAATTAATATTAATTATGAGGATATAAATGTGTGTAAAATGTTGACGAAGATCCATGAACAATTGACTTGTGATTGGCACAAAATGGAACGTCTTCAAATGAAATTACAGATCACGGTTACAATAGAATCTGTTAACTCTATGATGATTTTACAATTATTGGATAAAACTATAGCTAGGTATAACATATTGAATAATTAGTATTTTTTATTTTAGGGTGTTAATTTCACTTTTTTAACAATTTTAAAAATTATGTTAAACAGATGCAAGAGTTACATTCACGGTTCAAGCGATAGTTACGAAGCTGAATTGGAGATTGCCAAACATTTGTCAAAATATATCATTGAGTTGATGAGAATTGTGAATGTTAATAAAGCAACATTAGAAGATCAAGGTTCGTATATTTATTTTCTAAAGGCAAATTTGATTATTTTTCTTTTTTACAGTTTACGTAGAGATTAATTGTATATTTAAAAAAAATATCAAATTTTTATTGCAGAACGACGTGTTGATCAAAGACAATTAGAGATGTTACAAGGACATCATGTTGCTAAGACGGTATAGTTTAATATAAGATAGAGTAATATTTCTTAGAATAATTTTTACATACAAATAATAATTTGTATCGAATTTAGAGAAGTCTCTTAAATGAGATAATTTTGACTTCAAATTATTGGGCGAACGAAATATCTTGTTTAATCAAAACTATTTCATGTTTGGTGAAAAACGTAATGGCCGATAACGAAGAGAAAGAAAACGTTAAAAATCTAGAAAGGTTCAAGACGATGCAGCGTCGAATAGTGAACAGTTTATCTACTAACGATACCAAGTAATTTTTTAACATATTTGTACAAATATATAAGAATACTACATATAGATTAAGTTTAAACATCAACAAATATTTTAGGCAAAAAAGTGGAAACATTCGATCAAAAAATACGAAATCAGGTCTTGTAAAAAAGGAAAGTACTGTTGAGACTCAAATGTCAATGGTTTCACATCCTGTTAATCCCTTGAGACAATCCAAATCCAAAATTCCAACGAAGTCTTTATATTCTGCAAGAGGTTTAGAAAAGGATAAGCATCTAAATGAGATATACATCGTCGATAAAAAAATTACCGACAATTGTCGTCATGCAGATCGAGGGAAATTACAAAAAAAAATATTGAACACGAATTCTAATCAGTACAAGCAATCAGTTTCTCGTCAGAAACACCGTGCACCCGGTAACCAGCAACCGGTTTGGAGGCCAGGAGGTGCAGCAAAAATTCCTGCTTCGAATAGCGCAATGATGTTGACTCATAAAGGACGCCCAGTTATGCATGTTAAAGAAAAATCAAATACAGAAAACTCAAAGTATATAATACATTTGTTATCACATAGTAGAAGATGTAGAATAAACACATAATCTTAAAGATGACTTTCAGCTACTATACTTTTTAGAAATATTTTAATTAGTCTGATATTTTAATGAATGTTGTTTTATTAGAACATCTACGCAAAAACGAGGATTTTCGATGGATCATATTCCTACAAAGAGGAATCTTACGAGTGTCGAGAAAACTATTGATGATAATGGGAAGCGAACAACGAAATTAGTCAATTTTATTACGTGAGAACTTATTAAATATTTTTTGACTACTGCCGTTGAAAATTAAACTTGATTTTTATTTATACATGTATGCTAGTCTGTTTTCTTAAAGGATTTACAAAATTATAAATTATCATGGTATATAATTTATTGGGAAATTTTCATGATAAAAATTATAATTCTTATTGTCCATTTGTATTATCATTATTCAAATTAATTAGTATTTAAATTTACAAATCTTCAAATATATTAATCCTTTACCGATCTAATTTACTTGGAGATTGATGCTATCAATGTTTGATTACGTAATGATATGATATTATATCATAATAGTATAATAATATTATATAATATAAAACCTAGTTATACCTTTAACGTGAAGCTATTTTATTAAATGACATTAACTGATCTTTGGTCATTTTTTACACACTGTTAAAAATTGAATACTATATAGATATAATTAATAATTAATCAATTCATATAAATATAATAATATTAACTAAAATTATTCATTTAGAGAAAAAAAACGTGGGCAAGAGGCAACCGATTTAAAAAGGAAGCCCTCCTCTGAAGTGAAAGATATTACGTCCAGTTCAAATATCGATAATTTCAAGATGGAAGGTAAAAGAAGTAATATAAGTTTGAAAGCCAGCCCTATACCGAAACCAAGATCAAGAATATCACGACCTCTGTCGAAAATCTACAATGACTCTTCTCGTAGTTCAGACCACTTGTGCACACAAAATTATAGTAATACATTATCGTGTGATGCCATCAATAAAAAAGATCCGAAAGAATCAAAAGTTCTGCAAGCACTGGAAGAAATTATTAAAAATACGTTAGAAAAAAATGAGGATAAAAGCCATGAAAATTCCACGCATGATTACCAATGTCAAAATGAAATGCATTCTCTTTCTTCCAAACAACCGCAAGAATCGATCACGGTTAAAGAAGAACAAATAAATATCAATGAAGAAGAGCCTACAAAAGACATCGATTCTAATCAATGTAAAAAAAGTCAATTATATATCGATGAAAAATGTCAGGAAGATAATAAAGATAATAAAGTAATGGAGAATTTTTCAGAAAAACAATCTATTCCAATTATATCGAAAAATAGTATTACAGTTTTAAATACTTATGTTGGAGAGGATGTCGAAAATACTGAAGTAAATAAAAATTTTGAAAATTTTGAACGAAAGAATCATTCCAGTTTTAGTTCTGAAAGTGGAAGTTGTATTGTGGAATCTAATTCAAGTTCTGTTGATACAGATAGATTGGAAACTTCGATTCTTGATGAGACTTCCATAAACTCTTTCTCTTCATCAGTTAAATCTCAGGAGGAAAATGAAGAATCTAAGGATACATCTCAAAATTGTGACCCCGATTTCAATGCAAAACAACAGAAAGACACAGAGTCTAAAATTTTTAACAAGCCGTCGCTTATTAAAAGAGAGAAAACAAAAGCTAACTCTCATGCAGTATCATTGAGTATGTTAAAAGATTTCCTTTGCGACCAGGGTATTGATGTTGACTTGGTGAACAAAGCTGAAAAGTACTTGAAGGATAAGCAGAAAACGCGCAGATGTTTGAAGAAAAAATCCATCAGCTTCGCTGATATGCCTTCTGGGATCGAATATGATCAACATGTTAAAGAAACTCTAAAAAAGGAGACTTGTGAGAAGCAAAATTTAGAGAAAGATATCGCGAAGTTTCAGATAGCTACTGATAATATTAAAAAAGACTTCAATGAGATTTCTTTGCAACCTCTACCGGAAATGAAAGATATTTCAAAACGTACAATTAAAAATAGTAACAACGCTTATTCTCAAACTGGTATTCATTGTAAAATATCTAAAGGTTTACAGATTATTCCTGAGAATGATACTTCAACAATGATCGAATCATCAGGTATGGAGACGCAAACGGAAATAGTACAAAGAAATGTTTGTACAATGACGGAGTCTCTTCCTGTTCATGATAGTTCTACGGAAACCATAAAAATTTATCATGTTTCCAAGTCTGTAATTACTGAACATACAAACAATCTTCATGAGAAAAGTCCAGAATTTTACGAAAATAACAAAGAACTTTTTTTAAAGGATAATTTTTCTAAAAATTCCGAAAACATTTCTGCAAAGCCAGTTAGCGAATCAAATTCCATCAACACAGAGTCTAAAAACGTACAAACGGATAGAACTGATAACGATTCGTCAAAGGAATGTTCTCAAATATTTTTACAATTGTTAAATCACATGCAGGAAGAGTATGACAAATCTGTAAAATTTATAGATGATGACTCCATGGATAAATTGTGTTTTGACGAATTGGAAACATCATTAACAACCAATCCTTTGAATTCATCTTCTGAACTTTTAGAAAATACTAATTTTACTGAAAATGCGACTAAAGAAGAAGTCCAATCTCCTATCAGAGCAGTTTCCAGTGAAATATTGGCGGCCATTCAAATAACTGCTATTAGAGCTCAAAACGTATACAAAAATATCGATATGTACAAACAGAAACTGAGGAAGAACTTGAAGAAACAGAAGAAAGAAACGAAACATGAAAGAAGTATTAGTAAAATTTCTAAAATGAGTAAGTGTGAATCGAAGAGTATATCAAGAAGCAATAGTATAATTAAAATCATTATGCAAAAGAATAACGATGAAGAAAATAATATTACTGATGTGGCTGAAAATATAATGCAAGGAGAAATTATATCATCATTCAGCGAAACGACTTTTGATTTTAAGAGTGAAATCCAGGAAAACAATTTTAAATCCGTTGAAACGATAAATGTCGTCTCCGATGTAATTGATCGTAAAAAAATCCAATTAAATATTCCAAAAAAATCATTTAGCGTCAATGTGTTGAGAAACGCTAGATCTTTGACACAAGATTTTGTAAGCGAAATTGGTAAATTCGAGAAAGTCAAGTTTGTACAGAAAATATCAGATAGTAGTATTCATAACTCAAGATTTTGTAGAAACAAAAAAAGGAAAGTTCAATTCTCAAGGAATAATTTATTGACGCTGGTTTATACTATCGTATGTTCTATCCTGTGCTGTATTGTTTTCTGGTGTTTACAGTTAACGATTACCTGTGACGTTATCTTCTGATTTATGTCGTCCTTGTGCATTTTGTTATTCGTTTACATTGTTCTTTTCTTATTTAAGTTTGTAAATGTTGTATGGTTGGTTTCCTTTTTATATTGTGTTTTGTATTTATATTTTTAATGCGTGTAATGTTCTTTTCGTGGTCTTTTATTATAAAATAATTTTCGTAAAATATTTGTATTTTGTACATTTAAACTATTGTTAATTAAAAAATACAATTAAAAAAATTTCACCTATTAAAAAATTACATTACAAGAAATTTAATTAATATTAAATAAACCTTATTTAGGTAAGATTTAGATAAAACAATTATGCAAATTGGAACTATGCAAGCAACTTTTTATATACGGAAGAACACAAAAAATCTTAAATATCATTTAATGACATGTTAACAAATATATAAAAATATCATTACAGTTTCATGTATGCGACAATATGTATCACATTAAATAATTCATAAAATTCAAAGTTAAACAACTTATATTTAAAAGATATAAGTATTTAAGCGCATTAAAGGGCAAATGCATTAAGTTTTATAATAATAACACATTTTTTATTATTGTTTTATGCATTCTAAATTTACACAGTACTATATAAATGTAACATTAACATAATTAAAAATAATGATATCATGGAAAATGGAACTGATAATAGTGTTCGTATTATCTACAATTTTCATTCATTAAAATAAAATATGTATATCCATTCGTCTTAGGCTATATATAACTCTACGTTATTTCCTCCCATTATATAATTGTTTGCGGTTTGTAGCCGTGTCTAAAAACGAATCACGTAATTCAGATATATAGCTATACATTTCAATAACGTGTCAGATGTTTTTTTTAGATATAATATAGTCATCGACCGGAAAAGGAGTACTTTTACAATGCAACAATAATGATTCAATGGAACATATATAATGCATTAATATCGTATGTTATCGATTTGTAATGGAGATGAAAACCTAACAAATTAAAAAAATTTTATTCGTCCATATCGTAAACGTCAACATTAGTGCTTCCTGTGACATCCACGAGCTCTTTGGAAGTAAAAGTGGCAATGATCTTCTGGGATCCAGCTCTTTGAGGAACTAATTGATGTTCCACGTAAACATCCTCTTCTGGTTCTACATCTCTAAATGATAGAGTCTTGTTTTTTGTTAACCCTGGACCAGCATAATTAAATTTACAGTCTGTTAATGTTTTTTGCAGGGGATTTTTAAAACTGAGGCTGATGGTCGATGACCTTCCCACCATGGGCTCGCCGTCGATCTGAAAAATATTGAAAAATATTAATCGATGGAATCATTAATTGGTAATAATATGTTAACATTTCTTTCTTTAATTAAATTCATTTATATTTTGTTTTCATTCTAGATGAATTTATGTTTAAGGTACAATAACGATCGGACCTTACCTTAATCACGATATTTGGCTTCAAAACCTGAAAGTCATCTTCATCGGCCCAGGTCTGCTTAGTCTCCACAACCGTGCAAATGCAATAAAGTTTCATATTGCAATATTCAACGAGTTTGTCTAAATAATCGTCTGCCGTGACCCTGAGTCTTAACTGTTCACCTAGGAAGAAAATAAACGTGACCGAATTGAATCATTAGGAGCATAGCAAATGGGATAGTTAAAAATATATCCAAATACTAAATAAATTAAAAGTTTTGGATCATCAGAAAAAATTCAATGAATGGTACAGCTTGCTATCCTGTAATATTTACCAATATTAATCAAATATAATTGATAAATTATTTTGAAGAAACACAGGAGCACGTTCACTCAGAATTCTCAAGACATTTTGCTTGATTTATACTAAGTACGTGTATAATACTAAAATGTATAAATTAATGACGATTTAACGATTAAAAGCGACACTTATCAGCTTTCTATAGAATGAACAGATTATAAGTTTGAAATATATATTAAAATACTTGATAACAGCGCATAAATGTATAACACATAATTTGTAAATGAAGCTGTTGGTTTAAGATACCACTATTTAGATTAACTGTGGTTGTCTTTTTATCGACTTAAGAGAACCTGAAGATAAAGAATTTTTTATTTTTTTCATATATTACATACAATATTTCAGTATATTTATTTTTCTTCAATCGTGTTTAAGTTAATTGAGATAACGACAAGCAGACAAATATTTTTGATCAGTAGTAAAATTCTGAGTTTAATAAGAATCTTTAACAAATAGTAAAAAATCTATGTTTAAGTTGAATATAAATCTAGTTGGAAATAAAATTGGAATAAAGGTTTTATGTTCAATAAAAATTCTCATTCAGATGAAAGTCAGTAAACTTACTGGCATGTGGTTGGAGTTTGAAGGTACCATTTGCCCTTTTTACCAGATGTGCCTTGATTCCCGTGTAGTACACGCTACCAGCAGACAGGACGGCTTGAATACTACGTATCTCATCCGACTTATTCTTCATGTTCACTATCACTGCGAACGGTTTGCCAATCTTTACTCTTTCGATTTCCACAAGATCGAATTCGACATCTTCTTTCGCCGGCGAGGGTAAAGAGTAGAATCTTTTAGCGAGTTCTGTATTCCGTACTGCTCTATACAGTGTCAGTCGTTCGACATCCGTTCCTTAATGAAAGTGAAGATTTAAAATGAGTGTTAATAAAAAAGAAATATTTAAGAGTTTCAAATATATAAAGTTTTATAAACTGCAATGTTAGGAATAGCTGTATCAATATATTAATTTATTGATTATTCCATCTGATTTAAAGTTCAATGAGTTTCATTGTAAGAGTTAGAAAAGTTCGTTGAGTTTAAAAGTTTAAGTAGATATAATGACTAAAGATTCGTGACAGTGACTGACTTTTAGATCAGGTCCATTTAAAAATATATATCCTCTTACTCATTAATTTCTGTTATATATATTCATGTGTTGATATATATAATTTCTTCTAGCTTAGCGTGTATTTAATCTAGGATATTATTATAAATA
>NIJG01000010.1:574966-605033 GCA_002201625.1 Euglossa dilemma
ATAAAAAAATAGGTAATTATTAAAATTTCTCTCCAACAGGAAAACTACGTTATTCTATTCTACAATATGTAATATAACACTTTTTTTAAAAAAGAAAACAACGCATAAATTATTCATCATACAGCTGCTGTAAATTTGTAATTTACATATTACTTTTAGATTCTCCCAATATCTCCATTATTTGTGATCCCATATGCTAATCAAATACGCGATATATATGATAATATACGATAATGTTCCTCTTCACGACAAGGTCAAATTTACCATTACGATAATTAAAATCAAGCCTAGCAGTATAAGATGTTTGTCTTGTAATTAACGACTCTTACGACACTAGTGATGTCGTTAATTTGTCATTTATCTTTATTTTTCACCTTTTGTAATGTCAGGAATGCGATTGTAATCGCTAGGATAATTTTTTTTTATTGCTGTATCTTTTTAATACATTTTATTATATTTTCTCTTCACTTTTTATATTCTATTCTTTTTATGCTAGAACAATGATGTTATAGGTTCAACTAAAGATATCTTGATTTAAAAAATTAGTGTCAATTCTCTCTTACATACCTAATACATAATTCAAAACATTCCATGCATTCTTCAAAACTCTGCTCTTCTCAACTTACATACTTCCTCGAATTCATCTTTATGCATCACTAAAGAATACCTACTGATACTTGTTGCAGTCGATCTTCCGGTACCCTAACTCGCTCTCAGAGTCTTCCATCCATCTCATGAGGTCAGCGTTTACGGAAGCGAGCATAAACGTCACGTCATAATTATACCCGACGACTCCTTGTTTAATTGCCTCAACGGAAGCTGGTCCACACTGATAAACACCTTCTGATGGTTCCTGTGGAGTTGAATCAATCGCCTGCCAACCGCCATATCCTGCAGGTAAGTCTGGTCTAGCCATCCAGACATCATTCCAAACGTGATAATTCCAGATGGAATCTTCGCCGTCTAAATTGTTTGGATCGTAATCCAGCTCCTCGTTGGCCAAATTATAATAACGATCGATTGAAAGCGAGGCGTTTGCATCGTGGGCTGATACCAAATTCGACACCACTCTGGATGGTATACCAAGAGCACGACAAATAGTGGTCACAACGCCAGCGAATACCCAGCACTGGCCATATTTGACAGACTCCTCGGTCTCCAAAAATTGCTCAAGGATCGGTACACTTCCGGTCCAAGCTGCTGGTGCAGTACCATCGGCATAATCACCATCCCAGCGACCTACGACCACACCTTTGTCATCGTTGGAGTTTACCTGTGACAGGGAATACATTTTATATTGAACGAATTATTTGGATAATGACGGGTAAGTATGTGAGCTAATTTCAATTAATTAAAATTGATTAAGAATAAGTCTTCGCTAATGAAATCGTAATTAAAATATAATTGTATTTAGGTAGCTAAAGAATGGGACCAAAAAATCATTGAATTGGAAATTTGATTAGAGAAATATTATACAATTAGGAGAAAGATCAAGCGCGTTGAAATGAGGTAAATAACTGGTAAATTAAAAACTGAGAAATAATTTATAAGCATTTATAATCATACTAAATGGTAGGCTACATAAGTATGATCGATTAACTTACGATTCTTGAAATAGCTCTACACATTTGAACCGGATCTCTTCTGGAATCAGCCTTGATGGCGGATCTTTCTAGTAACAACTGGCACGCTTTAAGTACGCAAGCATCAAATTGACCGAACACCCACTCTCTGCCACGTGCACTTCCCCATGGGCCAACCCATATTTTTCCAACATCATTCAAAACATACTCATCCAAAAGTTGCTCATCCTCCATATATACTAGATCCTCTGAAAATAAAAAAAAAGCATTTATTATCATGGAACATACAACCGATCGTGAGTGGAATAAAATAATAATATACCTTTCATCCACGGATTAAACAACAGGTAGATATCCCTATCGTAATTGTAAACATTGGGGTGTCTTTTGCTTCCCACAATGGTAGTCTCTACATTTAATTGCCATACACCAACAGGGCTATCAATGGGACTCCTCACTTCCACGGATAAATCTACGCCATTCAGACCTACCATACGTACACCCCATGCTTCCAAATCGGTCAGATAACTATCTCTAATGGTAATAGTGTTTACTCCTCTAGTTCCTCTTAAAACATTTGGATTTGGCCCAAAATTGAACAGTAATCTGACAATGTCCGTTTCAGCTATATATTCTCGATTAAATCTCAAGGCAACATTGAATGACTGGCCCCTTCTCAGAACAGTGGTCGGTGGGTCAAGGTGTACCAATTCGTAATTGATGGTGTGATGTGCTTTCGCATTTTCTTTCTCATAGAAGTATACCAAATCGACAACTAATGGCTCTTCCGAGGACATTTTAATGGAGTTAAAATGTTAGCTGAAAAAAATTTAAATAGTCTATGAATGTCGTTCTGAATAAAGTAGTCTATTAAACGTGAGCGAGAATTCATAAGAATTTGTGATTAGAGAAAAAATGTAGTATTACGTTGAGATATATTTTATAATAATTCCTAAAATCGTACGAAATTATATTCTACGATGTACACATTCTCTCTTTCTCTAGAATTTTATCTCTACTCTTTTATACAACTTATCACACTTTGTTTCGTTGCAAAATTTCTCGAAGTATTTAGATTAGCTAAATTAATTTTCATTAAACAAATATTTAATAAATTAGTATAATTTTAAACTATTGTTTCTAATGATAAGTATTTTATCCAATCGTAAAATAAATTTATAAAATGTTTAGTTTGAAATAAATTATTTTAATTAGTCAGCAATGTATTGATAACAATTTACTGATGAAAGTGATTCATTCTGTTCTCTCTTTCTCTAGAATTTTATCTCTCCTATTTCATACAACTTATCACATGTTTGTATCGTTATAAAATTTCTTGAAGTATTTACGTTAGCTAAATTAATTTTCATTAAACAAATATTTAATAAGTTAGTATAATTTTAAACTATTGTTTCTAATGATAAGTATTTTATCCAATCGTAAAGTAAACTTATAAAATGTTTAGTTTGAAATAAATTAATTTAATTAGTCAGCGATGTATTGATAACAATTTACCGATGAAAGTGATTCATTAAGTTTTTGGCATGACACGAATTGCTGAACAAAAGAGTGTAGTTACTCATCGTTGAGAAAAATCTGGTATTACCACATTCTCTACAAATATCTATGCTCTCATTCGTAGTATGTATATCGAAGATTCATATACCGCTTTCATTCATACCGCGATGTGTAATGTCATGACAGTAAGGTTGCAGGAACTACTCTTCACGAGAAATTCCACGAGATCTTATGCATTAATACTCGGAATGTAACAAGAAAATGACAACGATGACAATGAGTTTTACGTGGAAAAGAATTTCTCTCAACAGCGACATAGGTTTCTTGTTTAAAAGAAACGACACCATAAACGTTTAATGATTACTTCTCAAGAATTTTCACCTTGTATAGAGATCTGTGTTCGTACCGTATTCTTGCTGTAATGATGATCGCAAGATTGTTAATTTTAAGAATTTTCAAGTAATACCTATTGAAACAATTATCATATAAATATGATACTGTCGAGCACAAGAAATGCAATATTTGATAAATCGAGTGGTGATCCAATGTAATCGAAATACGTAACTGTTCGAAGCTGTTTAAATTACATTTGCAGCGTTCTCGATACAAAAATAACTCTTGCAGATGTTTCAAAGCACAATCTAAACTTGAAATATGTTCACTGATAATAAGCTTGTTAAATTATTGTGTTTGAAGTTCCTAAGTTATTGCGTTTTAAGCCCCGACTTATATTTTAAAATAACTAAAATTATATTCCTAACCGATAGTCTTTCCTTGTAAATATGAATAATTATAGTTTATATTTCAGAGAATATTAAGTGACAGTATGTTGTTATGGTCATTCTTCGCTGAGCTTTCGGAAATATGAGATAATTCTTATTTTAGAAGACATAAAAAATTTCCAAACATTAAACCACGAATCTCTCATATCCTAAGAGATTTGAATAATCTATGAATTTTAATTGTAGTTTATTAATAAAATTGAGAATTATGATATAAGATTCATTAATTATTCAATGTAACATAAAAGATTAATTTTACATAATCTTTTATGAAAAGACTTTTGCAGGTCCAATTTCGAGAATGACTTCAGGAAAATTTCCAAGAACGTATGACAATGGTGAAAGTGAAGTTGTACCCAAAATACCAGGCGCGTTTTCAACTGCAAGGTGTTTCGGAATTTACCTTTGATTCATCGAATTGTTACGTAAATATCCGGGATCGAACTCGGAACGTGAGCCGCCTCACGAACGGGCTGTTTCATCCCTGAATGGAATCAGTGACTCTCGATAGTGATTCACTGATCTTTTCTGTGTAATCCTTCGTTTTCAAAAGCATTGAAAAAAATATACGATAAACTTCTTTCGTGTCATAAAGACCACGATATATCTCAGTGATAGAATATAATCTTTATATAGGTAATATTTAATATTTTTAGATGTAATTTTAAAGTATATATTATGTCAGGAATGTAATTAATATATCAGTGATAGAAAGTAATCTTTCAAGAGAGAGAGATAGAGAGTAATCTTTTACCATTTTGTATAAGAAATTAAAAATATATACCATATTAGGAATGTAATTAGAATCTTTTCAAAATTTCCATTCCTTGATAAACGCATCTGTTTATGGTAAATCGATATTTACTGAATACCGATAGGAAGTATTTACGTATAATAGTTAGCTTCAAATTCATGCATTCGATTAATCGAACGTTCGATTAGTTAAATAGAATAATAATGGGCGGTAAACGAATATTTTCGATATATCTCTTTCGATATAAGTATTAAGATTCTTAGATTTATGGTCTCACATGAAAGAAGTTAATATTTCATTTAGATTATTAAGGAATCGAATAATTAGTGAAAATGTTTATATCGCTAAGGTAATGATCTAAAATTCGTATATATGATTGAGATATAGGTATATATAATAACAGCTATTTATAAGAGTTAATAGAAATTCCAAGAACTTTGTTTAGGATTTGACAGTTATCGACTATAGTCAATCTGATTTATAGTATTAGTTACAACTTGTATGGATCCAAATGAATTATGAAGGAAAGTATGAAAAAGAAATAATACACTTACAAATTCAATTAAAAAATTGAAGAAGTTATTTGAATTCAAGACACGAAACCTGTTGGACCACTATTAACAATTGCATACACCGTACTGACACTCACAGAGTGTTACTGTCCTTTTATACGAAGCTGTTTCCTTCAAACTGACCACAGTCCCCACTACTGTTCGCGCGAGTAGCACGTGTAGCAGTTTTCAATTTACCGGATTCAATATGACAGAGCTGTCAGCCGATACTTCTACTTATTAATAGGTTAGACATTAATCATTTTAAATAATCTCTTTTTTAAGTGTAACAACTATATATTAATTCAAAATTTCTAAATATAATACCATTTTTTAATATAATTTCTTATATATACCAAAGTGTGAAAGATATGTTACTGAATAATAATATATATTGATTCTATATATAATTTTGTGAAATAATATAATTCTCTGTCAAATCTTTCAATTACTATTATATTTTACGTTAAAAATATTAATCGACTATAGTTAGTTTATTTTAAAATTTATTCCTAAGCTTGAAAACACATATTTAAACAATATTTACATATAGAAAAATAGGGAATGCTCGCAGTAAATCTTGACTTTCTAGATATCGATGTAAAGGAAACATTAAAGAAATATTATCTAAACATTATCTTATCGCTTTGGCATACTTATTGTAGCTAATTAGCCTGTTGAATTTGTAACATAGATGTAAGTGGATGTTGCGGTTTTCCACTAGATTAGTATCGTTCAATTGAGATGAAGGTAATGAAAATACAAAGAAAATTAGTTTTTCAATTTTCCATAAATTTATTTGCGCTCCGTTTCATCGGACTACACAAATTACGTTGTAAATTATTGGTCTGTCTGTGAATTTCGAATTTCACTGTCTCTCCTTATCTTCTTCCTTTTCGTTCCTAACCTTCAATTTTTCTTTTACATTCATCGCGCGCTAAAGTTTGTTAGCAGGAACCGGCGCGCGTTTTTAAATGCATTCTAGAGGTGTCTATTTCCGGGTGTAACAAATTTGCTTTCTTCTCATTTATACAGAGGATACAATTCGATAACAAAGCTGTACATTTTCAAAATCTGATCGACGTGATTGAGCAGAGAAACATTGTGATCATCTGGATATTGTATTCGATGAAGGTATTCGTTCACTGGTTGATCCATTATTACTGATGAATATAATCAATGCTAATTTACATATATTTTGATGAACAATCATAGAATAGTGAATAGTTTAAACAAAATTTAAGAGTTTTTCATAGAGCAATGAAGTCCACACTTTATTCGCGATTGAAAGAAGCTCTTCTCATTGTAACTCCATTTATAATTAAAATCAAAATATTAATCGGATGCACTTAACGAAAATTTCTGAGTTTAAATATAGACAACTAAAAAAGGTAATTTGAAGAATATATAAAAATAAAAATTTCTAAACAATCAAATAACAACGAAACATATAAATTATTTCATTATTGTAATTTTATAATATACACTGCTTTAATATACAAGAAAATAATATCACTTTTATTTGTGGACACCATTGCTGTAAAAAATTGTGCCATTCAACATAAGGATACAATTATTTACAAAGAGATAAAGTTGACTATTAATAGGAAAGTAAAATCGTACAATATTTACATCATAAGTTAATAACTTGAAATAATTATAACATTATTGTAATATATAATTGCATTTTGAATATTTAATATCAAGTATACAGGAAAATGGAAATACACAAATTGTTGTGTACTAAATATACACAAATTTACAGTGAATTAATAAGAGATTAAACAACATTTTGTAACAAGTAGATGGACTATAACATTTGCTCAAACTTAACGTCGTAAAAAAAAGAAAAGAAATATACTAGCAATAACTAAAATTGATAAAATTTGATAATAATTCCATTCACAATGAAGCTTATTATATAACATAAAAAAAAATATTTTTTAAATCTTATATTTTCTCAAATAAATAATTATTGTTTTATTTCAAGAATTAAATATTTAGAAAAAAGGAAGTAAATAAATCAATTAGACTCGGTCCATTAAGTTTAAAATCACTCAATACTGATCAATATCGATTCCAACAGTTCGATCGAACTTGATGACATCAGATTCCAAAAAGTACAGCTATTTAAAGGTACAGCAAATTCAATCGACGTCACCACGATAGCTCGCACGCGTTTAACAAGTACAAATCAAGAGCTGCTATATACGGATACATATTCTAGGAATAATGGGTCGTACGTTGAGCATCCGTCTAAAAGTATCTAGAAACGTTACAATTAAGGCGAACGATATTCGTACGAGAACGGAAACAGAGAAAGCATCGTTCCCTTTACGGTCTCGTTTCCGCTTAAAATCCAGCGAAGTTAGATCAACTGGATAATTATCACCAACTAGTCATTCAGAAAAACATTTTTCCCGGTTTAATTGCTCATTAGCTTTCTTTGAATTATTTAATTATACATTTTTTTATGATTTTAGAATAATATAGATCATTTTTTGTGAAACAATTTTTTATATTCTTATGTGAAACATACAATAATTTCGAAATTTGGCACAAATTTGGTTAAGTAATCTTGTGTTTTTTTTTCTTCTAATTTTTCGTGCATTTAAAATGGTGAATATCATCCAGTTTTCACTATTTTTGTATTATTTAATTTTAACATGTTCAATCTATCAGAAAGAGATAAAACAAGATTCGATGTAAATTTCCTAACGAACGAATTCCAATATTTTTGTCTCATATACACGTATGCTCTTGCATTTCGTCCTATTTTAGAATGCAGCCGATTTTCTTCCAGTATGGCACACGCCAGGCACAAGTATATCTCCTTCCCCCTCGAGTGACCCACGCACTAAAAAGGCATATGTAATACGTAACTATAAATTCGAGAAAATCGAATCGATATACAAGTAAAGTATACAAAAAGATTCAAAATACAAGTCAGTAGTTACAAACTCATAAGGTTTATAAAATAAATTAAATAGTCTACTAAATTGCCACCAGATAAATATATCCCCGATATTTTTATACCTTTTCACTTCTTTTATAATTTAGAATACACGTTTCGCGAACGTAACAACAATAAAAAGGCATACAGTAGCAAAAGCCTTGTGTATTAAAATCGTTAAAAATTAACACCATCAATCGTAAATACAATCACAATGATTTAATCATAATAAATGATAATCGTATTGAAAAACAATGGTTCAAGTGAATTTCACTTCGACATACGTACATTTTTACGTTTTTATAGATATTAGCTAAATAATGTAACAGCACTTCTCTTTAGATCCCACGCGATCTCGCGTAATAACGACCGCGTTTACACCATTTTTGGTCCGATCGTAATAACCAGTCTCTCGTTAGTTAATTTATTTATTTTTTTATCAATGGGGGCAGACACGACGAATCTATTAAACGCGGTCGTATTATTAACAAAATGCGATTCTCGATCCTACTATCACAGTCAAGTCTCCCGTTTCTCGTATCCCATATTTTAACCGTAACTATAATAACGCTTTGTCCGAACGTTTCTTCGCATTTCACACATACATAGAAGAACATATGTGCAACGGTATCGTAATATGTTCACAAGTGAATGGAATATTTCGCGAGCACTTTCGCATATCGAGAATCGTCTCGAAAGAGTCGAGTAGAAAAAATGAAAACAAGAAAAGAGTGAGAAACAAAGTAAACTACCCTTTCGTTACCATTCCGAACGAATGATTAAATAATCTTCTTTTTTTCTGTAGGAACACCAGTGTGCGCGGGAAATGCAACGGTATATTTTTTTCATTTTAATCTTTTTTTGTCTAAAAGGCGCGGTATTCGATGTTCGACGACAAAATAGCGCGTATTCCAAACGATCGGAATACCGCACAAGCTCGTCTAATAAGAAAATTTTCGTTCTCGATTTCTTGTTCATCGTGATACAATACAGAATGTTTGTTTTCGATACGACATAAATGTATGACCATCTTGTTAATTCTATAATGCAATTCTTTGCCAGCTGTATCAATTAAAAAGATAGTGCCCCAACTAGCTCAGATACATAATAATCAACAAGTAATCGCGAAATATGCAATATTCTATATATATATATATAAAGCTATTTATAGCTTTTTTATGATATATATATATATATACATATATTTATTTTCACTTTGCTCATTATACTCTTGTCGTATGCGGGGCATTTATTACAATACGTGACTAGCTCAAAAACGAAAATCCCTTCGCTCGCTTTGCGCGCTCGATTTCTTTTTTTCTTTGTGTTTATCGATTCATTTTACATCATCATATTATACATCGTACAATTGCTTGCACACTTTCTTGTGCATATAAATAATATTATTTATATGTGTACCATATATACGGTGTTCATTTTTTTTCTTTTTTTTTAATTTTTTTTTTACATTTATTTCGCCTGTTACTGCTTTGAAGCATCTTAATTAAATTCTGCAAGCGTGACTGAAAAATAAAAATCAAGTTACGCATGCTTTTCGATCTAGGCGTGGAGGATCGTTACGATTTCTGTTCGAAATTTTTCTGTGTTCGTTACTTTTTTCTCTTTTTTTAGTTTTTGTCGTTTTAATTTGAACAGCCTATTATTTTTAGAACCTCTTCAGATAGATCTAGATAAACTAACGATAATAATTGCCTATTCAAGATCGTCGAAGCGACACCATCAATCAGTCGCTCGAATCGCTGTTTTCGCACGCCGAATATAATCGACGCCGACCACGAAGACAACGACGTATTAATACGAGACGCTTCATACGCTAGCGAGGCGAGGGGGACTCGTATTATTTGGTTGCATTAAATTATTTAGCCTCATCGAGGGCTAACTCGGAGCATCTTCCGGCTCCCCCACGCCACCGGATACGCTTGGCTCCGTTACGTCGCTTTGGCTCATCGACACGAACTGCTGTGATAACGTCTGTAGACTCTGTCGCACCTAAAACAATGAACCCTTTGTTATAAAACTCTACACTTTCTCTTAATAAGTACTTATATATAGCTAAATATAGAAGTAATGTAATTATTTCATATTTAGTAACTATATATACAGTATTATGCAAATATTATGAAAATATTTAATACATAGAAGTTTAATATTATAAAAATATCCAACTAATAATATGAATAACTAGTATTCAGTAACTAATAGTTATGTTCCATAGAATTGGAATCTCAATAACAGTTTAAACGTTACTTTTTTAATTAGGGGTAGTTACCATCTTTTAATAATATAATTATTAATATTTTGGTTATAAATTTTATTTAGCTATTTAGCTTTTGAGTAAAAGATAACAAAAGCTGTTTATTATTAATTTATAATTAATTGTGTTTGTTGTAGGTCCTTATGTATCGAAGGATATCGTACTTTTACTATTTGATCGAGGTTCGTATTAAGGTAATGCAGAAGTCGATCCTGAGTAAAACGTTCCGGTGAAACGAGAGGATGATTCAGATACGCCGTGTGTAGTCTGTCGATACGAATCATCATCAGAGCCGCCGACAAATAGAGAGCTGCTAGAAGAGCTATCAGAATGGTGATCACTGTGCTAGTTTTCATTCCACCCGTGAACAAGGATAACATAACTTTGAACTTGTTGGACGTGGTTGGATGCAACGGTACCGGTGGTGGTTCCACCCTAGAAAAGACAGAGAGAACAATTAACAGGTGAGCATTAAACAATTATAACACCTAATAATTATATTTCAATTGCAATTTTTCTATGATTTTTTTTTTTTAGTGTGATTCAGATGGCGGCTTGTGTCCAAAGTTTACCTATCATAATTTTTCCATACATAATAATAAATGTATGAAATATCCGAAGTAGATCTTCAAAACAAGATAAGTTTTTATATAGAATATATAATATATAATATTTTATATTATATAGAATATATAATATATAATATTTTATATTATATAGAATATATAATATACAATATACAAAACAGTGTAGAACTATTAATACGAATTTAAACATTTTTTTTCAGGATTAAAAGTCTCATCAAAGAAATAAAGGGTAGAAGAAGATAGAGCGAAGGCCATGTGCTACTAGGATTGAATCATATCTCTCATTCAGGAACGATGTTCCAAGAAAAGAATGTTTATTTACTTTGCGGGTGGCGGCAAACTCGGCCTGGCAATTGGCAGTGTAACACCATCGGTGTCGTTGCAAACTGTCGGCGGTCTGGAATTCAAATCCGTCCCGCTTTCAGACATGCTAGAGTCATCCTCTTCGGGGTTCACTTCGGAGTCGTCGACCACCAGCGTATCCGGTGCAAGAAGATTTTGCTCATTGGTCAGCGGTAGAATCGTCGGCGACGGTTGTGACTCTATTGCTGCGTCCCAAACCTGTTTCATCAGCTTGAATGTCGAGTCTCTAGATAGGAGGGAACAGAAGACATGCCTCTCGTCTATGGTGGCGATTGCCACCGCATTTGGAATGATTCGAGCTGTCTTCTCTTTGCTAATCTTCAACACAGAGACCGTAGGTATCAGCAGCTTCGTTACGTAACCAAACACATTGCTGTAGAACGCAAAGTAATTCGGTGTGATGTACAGGTGTCCTTGCAGCAGGATGTCGCCTACCAGCGCGCAGCTGTAGTAGTTCAA
This sequence comes from Euglossa dilemma, assembly GCA_002201625.1. Classification (NCBI taxonomy): domain Eukaryota; kingdom Metazoa; phylum Arthropoda; class Insecta; order Hymenoptera; family Apidae; genus Euglossa; species Euglossa dilemma. Next base: position 586,792 of record NIJG01000010.1, read on the forward strand.
TACTCGTTCGTCCGCAGCGACCTAATGAAGTATTCCAAAATTAAATACTCTGTTTCTGATAAGTGCGTAGTATGGCACGCAAGGAGTTTGAGAACGAATTACAGATTTCGATCAGATTTTATAGATAGAGTGAGTCACGAAAATCGTTATGTCAGAGTATAGAAGAAACTTTAATGTGTTCAACATAATCTTATTATCATTAGTGTCATTTAGAATTTGAATTTGAAATATTCAAAAGTTTTACACTCTTCTATAAGCTTCCTACTTGCTTTTTAAATTATCTAAACATCTTCTATTATAATTGCTATTTACAGAAATAAGTAAACTTTAAATATAAAAAATGAATTACTGTCTACAGTCGATTTAGAAGATCATCATAAGTTACGAAGTAATGGAGCAAACCTGCAATTAGCTCAATATTTGCCATATTTAGACGTAATTAATAAGATAAACCTTATTTCTTTAATGTGGATACTTATAGAAAATTAACTCGCATTTGATACGACGACAGAACTGTAGTTACGAATAATAAAGTTTACATAGATAATACGTAGATACGTAGATATGTAGATGATACTTATCGCTTCACAGAAAAAAAAGAAATTCAAACTAAACAACGTTGAGATGGCACGTTTTCGCTGATAAAATCGGAACCACGTTCTTAATTTCGTTGTCCGACAGTGAATTTCGTTCTAATTCACAAAAGTAACAACGTGAAAGTGAGATGTTGGAACAAACTAGTGAAACTCTCGTAAATTACCTGAGAGAAATGCCTGTGGAATTTCTTCTGCCTTGCGCTGCTGGTAGTCGTTGGTGACGATGTGGACGAAGATCTGCTAACCTTTCCTGGAGTCTGCACGGTACTACCAGCTGCCATTGATGGTGTACTTCTACTGAGCGGTTTAGAAAGATGGCTGAAAGGAAAAATCAGGAAAATTACAATTGATATAGTAATAAAGAATATTAATAATACATTAATATAGATTAATGGTAAATATAAATGAATTATATCGTTGTACATAATTATAAAATATCTAACGTAGGTGACAGAGTGATAATTATTTTCGATCTTTGTTTTCTTCTTTTGTAATAGTCTTAATTTAAAGATAAAACTGCATTTTTTACGATCTTCTGATATTGTTGATAAAATACACATGCCTGGTAATATAATAAAAAGTAAACGTAGTTTTGATAGATTATTGAAGTGACTGATGACTCATGGTTGATACATTTGATTGTCAATGTCTTAAGCTATCTTTTAATTTCTTCTTCATGAAGAAAAAGGTATGGTTGATTACAATTTCTTTGGAAGTAATTACAGTAATAAGATAAAATATTAAATAATACCAATATAAATACAGATATGAAACAATATCAATAGAATCTTACGTTTCTAACACAAATATGTTTGCTTGATCGATAACATATATCAATTTTTCAGGTAAAAATCGAATATTTACAAAATAACTTTGCGTAAACACTTGTATTTTTCCACGTACTGCACTTTACCACTCAAGTTCGTATATTATATCCAAGCAAGGCTGTAAATTAAACCATCGAGTAGCAGCATACAGTCATATATTAGGGTTGCAGATCCACTTAGAACCATACAGTTTGTATTCTATTTTAGAATTCTTCAAAGTAAAAGAAATGACTACATATGATTGATGGTATTTCGTTTATAAGTAGAAAAACTAGAAATATGAATTACTTCCATTAAATTTCAACAAATTGTTACTTCGTCATATCGCATAAAACCCGTCGATTCTCTACATCCTAACAATTTCTATCTTCAAATTTTGTAACTAAGATTTTACTTTCTCGTGCGTCCATAATTCTCACCTGACACTCGATTATTCTAGCTACCAAAGTGTTTCACAGGTTCGCTATATCACAAAGCCCACGCTACACGCATAATCTTAAACCATCCTGAATTCATTACAACGTACTATAACAATCTGTCAATGTTCAAAAAGAATCTTTCATGAAGAAGAAAACGAAGAATAAGCAAAGCTCGAATCCACAGACCGAACACCAGCAACCAATCTTTCTTCTGAACTATTAAACAAGCAAATTCTCACGATTACATTCATCTCTGTACAATTAGTCATCGACAACATCATGATGACCGAGTACTCTTATTTTAAATTATTACACCAACAATCAACTTCCGCACCTTATTTTCCGAATCTTGGGGCTCCAGACGTCATTGCTCCATACGTCGTATTCTTTGACCATCTTGGAATTCGATCGGAAAAGCATAATAGATCTGATGGATGGAAAAAATCTTAGAAAAAATGTCTAAGACTCCACAGATCGTTGTTATCGAAATGATCTTCTCCTGTGTCTTTTCTTTCTTTCTTCGGAAAGAGTTCCAATTTCACGTATCACGTCATACAGTCGACGATCCGATGGACCGAATCGTCAGCCACCTTCTAAGGAACTGGCATTAATTCGTCGGCGCAAAACATCGCTTGCAGGAATTATTTCGATCGTTAATTGCAGCTCGCTGCCAGTCAGCTTAATATGAATTAAGGTCGAGCGACGATCGAAGACGATCGGGGATGCGATACCGGTAATTGAATCCGTTGGAGAACATAACACGTTCTTCACCGTCGTTGCTATCGATCGACGGTTGAACGTTCTTAAAGAACGTGATTCCTTTCTTCTATTTAATCCGATCGAAGACGAGAGGAATTTCGAAAAGTAGAATTTTTCTCGTCCGGGTCTTAGTAGTCCAAAAGAACCTCAAGGACTAGAGTATTTTAGTTCAGTGTCGTTATCGATTGGCAATCAAGCGTCTCGTGCTTCCTTTTCTTCCATACAGTACAATCGACAAGAATTCTTCTAAATCAGCATTGGTATCAATCGATGATCGAACATTCCAGAAAAACGTGACCCTCTTTGTCTCGTCCGATTTGATCGAAATCAACGGAACGTCAAAGAGGAAAGATATCGAACGTGCTTCTGTTTATTTCATCGAACACGATCAAGAGGAATAGTCGAAGGCAACAATTTTTCTTGATAAAGATCACTGGAGTTGTAAATCAGCACTGAGAGATCGCAGATATTTAAATTATCACCGGAAGCACATACGTAGTTTCCACGGTTTAACAACTTCTTTTTCTAGTTTTTCTTCAGTCCTTTTATCGTGATCGATTTTAGAGATGAGACATGATTTGGCAGATAGTGATCGAGTCGCGAGACAGGAAACGTCGTAAGAGTTGCAACGTTGATCACGGTCGCGGAGGTATCGATCGTTTGGCAAACGTGTCGCGTATCGTATAGTATTAGACTGACGAACGCAGGATATATCGTGGTGTTATCGACTCAGATAGACTTGATATTGATAATACCTACCGGTGTATCTCGGCTTTCTTCATTACAGACGCCTGCCGATTAAGAAAACTTCATCGTGGCTAAAAAATTTACGATAACACGTCACCCGCTTCTGGAGAATACTTTGACGCAGATATCATCTTCGTATCGATCAGGTAGAAGTGTAGGGTAATGGAGTATAATCGTGATGGCGAGTGTTTTTTGTGTTTATTGAATATGAAAATTATTGATTAATGATGATTAATCTGTTGATAATTGATCGATGATAACGAATGTCTTTTAGCACCTGGTTATTATCATATTTATTATAGGAGCAGATAAAAGATTTATGCGTGCTGCTATAGTTCAACTACTGGAAACATTGTATCGAGATACATAGTTGATTAATCGTATAGATTTAGTGATGAAAATAATAATAAATATTTATATTTCATATTTATTATAGGAGCAGATAAAAGATTTATGCGTGCTGCCATAGTTCAACTACTGGAAACATTGTATCGAGATACATAGTTGATTAATCGTATAGATTTAGTGATCAAAATAATAATAAACACAATGAAGAATAATAAATTATAAATGGTGAAAGAGAGATGCATTTCCTCGATACATTCGTCGCGCTCAACAATCGCTCTTCAGTGGTACCATTCGTCACTTTTGGATATTTTTAAGCGTATAATAATTATACTCTATGACAGTTACGTGACTCATCTACTATATAGGACATTGTAACTATTAAAACTCTATGAGCACTAAATTTAATCTTTTCATAGAGATCTTACAGAAGAAAACAATCGATCGGAAATCTTTACAAATATCTATTTTAAGTTGTGGATAATTTCGATAAGTATAATAGAGTATAATGAATTAACAGCGATCTAATCTATTTTTTTTCTTTTTTTGCAGATAATATCAAGTGTGATTACGAAGGAAAGAAACGTGACCTGTAATTGGGTACCTAAAATAATCTAAGGGTTTATATACAAGATACCTGGAATGATAATGCGAGTGTTTAAAAAATGTTCCACGTGTTTCGTAATGTTATTATGAAATAGATTTGAACGAAGCATTTTTAGCCATTTTAATCCTATATACTCGAAGGGTTTTCACGATAAGGTAAAAAGAAAATCATATATATAAATTTACGGATATATTGATTGTTTTGTTTTAATATGTTATTAAATTTTGTATTACATTGAATCTTTATAGAAATATCGACGGAGAATCGTCTCTTAAGTGCAAAGGGACAACTCTTGTGGTATAGCAATGACGAACGAACAGGTATTAATTATTGTCTATAGACTATGACTATATAGACCTCTAGCAATATATATTTGGATAATAGATTTACCATGACATATACGGAAGTACAAACGGAAAACTTATGTAAACTAGATGGCCTGTCTATAGCCAACAGAAATATGTACCTGCAAACTATTTTTTGGTGAAGGTTAAAATCAACATTGAGACCTATAAATCATTTAGCGAATAACTGAAGTCAGTAGTAGAAGCGAAAGGGTCACTTTTAACTATAGTATTAATTGAATTCAGTATATCGTTAATTAAAAAACAGGAAAAAATGGATGAATGTAGTTGCTTTCTAACTATTCCTATTAATACCGACATTTTCAGTAAGTAAAGTTTTTGAGATCACGGTAAGAAATTGCGAATCGATATAATTTAAATCTATCTAATAGACGTGTCATTAAGTTGTCGTTTATATATGATTAATGAAAGGGATAGTATGAAGAGGTTTGAAAGACAAAAAATGCTTTCGATGATTTGGTCGAACAATCATACGTGTAATCTCGAGGCTGCTTGTACCTTCTTATAAACAATTCAATTATTGGAAGTAAGATAATGTATCAAATAGCCAGTAGAATCATTGAAATCAACACCTGGCGTGTTAGTCCAAGGGAAAATTCAAATGTGTAATATTGACGTTTTAATATGTTCGAGGTCATAACATTATACGTTCAACCTGTAATATCTAGTCAAAACATCTAGCCATGTATGCATCTAGCAAAGAAATTGTCGATCAATATTTAAAAAGGTGTCGAGGAAATAGAATTGAAATAATGTGGAATAATAAGATGAAAAATTAGTATAGTTCACAAGCATCGAGGTAACTAAAATGTACCAACAACTCCTAGGGTTCGTTTTATAAATAGACATCGGTCTCGAACGTTTTAATAAGCTTTCGGGGTTTAATATAGATAGAAAGTCTAAAACTATTGGTATATATATGTAGATACATACATCTTCCATTTTTTACGCGTGTCAAAAATCATTCATAATTTACGTTGCATTTAATTGACACCACTACAGAGTTGATATGCTACTTGATTTTCTTCTACAAATAAAAATATTTCTAAAATAGAAACGCCAGTAAAACTGTGACGTAAATAAATTCATAGATATTTCTAATTCTTCTTCTTCTGAAACGAAATTTCTGCTTTATGAACTTTTCCAATGCAAAAATGTGTCGAAAATACTAATTCATGAAATAAAAGTATTTTCATGGGATATGAAGAGTTAAGCCTAAAATAATTTTTAAATATTAATACGCTCGGTAATTCATGAAATAAAAGTATTTTCATAGAATGCGAAGGGTTAAGCCTAAAATAATTTTTAAATATTAATACGCTCGGTATGCGCGTATTAATAATAAAATTTCGCAAGAGATAAAAAGAAATGACACTCATGTTGGTATCAGAATGTCCAGTTAGAAATTGCGTTTAAAGGCAGGTGTCGGATAGGAATAAGGAACATCGTTGAAAATGATTGCGGTAATAATGACGTTCATTCTCGGAGCGAGAAATGTTTTCTTGGAAAAGAGTAAGGCGATTATAAAATAAATTTTGTTCTGTATCTTTATCAGACAGGTGTCACGGAAACGTACTTTGCTTTTTGAACGTCGTTCTTATGTGAACAGGTGTCGCGGTATCTCGCGATATGTTATCTTGCACAACTAATAATTTATTGGAATTACACGTTGAATTTGAAAGGATCAATAAGGATAAATATCGCTTCGTGGCGGTTTTCAACGTTTTATTTCTAAGGCGGTACTAGATCTAATGTGAATCGATCGCAGTCGATGGAAAGAAGGAATCGAAGTATCATTGTAAACTTTATTATATACTGATACACTACCATGACCACTGATGATAGATTAGAACTTGTAATTAGAGAAATTGAAAGAAATGATTAGCAATTACCGCTGATCGATTTGCTCTTTCGATTTTTACGAATCGACTATGATTTATAATAAAATAACGTTGTATTCATAATTTCAGTATTTTAGGAAGCTTCCAAAGTCAATTTTATTTTGAATGAAATGTACTACGAATATACATAGTCATTAAGGGAACTAAAGAATCGTCTAAACGTAATTATTATAATATTAAAAGATTTGTAAAAAAGATTCAAGATTAGTATAATATCTTATACTAATTAATTCTGAAATTAAATAATTTCTCTTATTAATTTCAATCACACATGTCACCTTTGTAATTGTATTACAAAAATTGCCAAATTTTATACTCGCCATTAAGTCTCATTAGCACCACGATTATATCGCATTACATAAACATAAGTATTAATTTATCACGAATGCGTTTGAACACGTTATTAGGAGGAAAAGATTAACTATGCTTGACGACTTTCGGAAACAATCTCTCACTATACTTGTCGCGTTATGCAATAGCATGTTACAAACTACGGTTCATAAATGATCAGTCAGTATAATTGTTTTAACCCCGTTCATCAAGGTCAACCATTTACTTTTATGTAAATTAGATTTTAAAAATTAGGAGAGCAAATAAGAAAAAAAGAGATATAAATTGTCCCCAAAAAATTATTAATTTAAAAATAAATACTAATTTTTCTTCTATTCTATCATGGCAAATTACTCGAGTAATTAATTAATTTCTTCTCATCAGAAATGTTGGTTTTAAATTTTGGAAGATTTGAAAATTCAAAAAATAAAATCCAGGTTCATTGAAAATTACAAATTCGGAAATAAATTTTAATATTTCTTTTATTCCAATACAATGAAATTATATGAATCGATTGTTCTTCTTTTCACTAACAATTTTTATATTTAAAATTTTAGATATTTACATTCTCGTCGAGCATTTAAAGTTTGGAGAAAGAACTAATTGTAACAATATTGCAAAAAGCGCGAGGATTAATTGAATGGAAATACTTAATTGGTTCAATGGGTTGTTCGATGAAAGAAAAATGCTGGATGGAATTCTCATCAATTCTAGTCCCAATTAAGGTATCCAGGTCGTCGATTTTTCTTTCATCTCGATTCATGCCCTCGCACGATTGAAAGGGAATAAGGTGTTAAAGGTGAGAAGAATTATATGTTCAGAAATATCTGCACGTGCATTTAATCTGCGTGCAAAATCAGTCACATAACGGCAATACAGTTACTCAAATTATATCATAACATGATTAGGCTGATTCTCTAGATAATCAGATAAGATCTTTGTACGTCTTTTCGGTTTATTCTGACCTATAAATTAGTAGACACTCGAAGAAATTCAAGGAATTTGTGTATATCACTTAGATATAACACTTTCCTTATTTTGATAAATCTACTAAAGAGATATTTCTGCTTTTAATTTATAAATCAAAAATATATTCTCAAAAATACAAATACTACAACAATAATTATTTCCCTTCAGATACGCATAACAATACAAGAACAACAGGCAGCTTCAGCAGAGTGGTCTACACCGATGCCATTATATATTTATCGTAATCTTCGCTATTATTATTTTGACAAAATTCTGTATTCTTCTATATAAGCAAAAAAATGTTTAAAAAATATTCGATACTAATTTAAACGATAATTTCATTTCAGATAGCAGAATAGCCAGGATAGTAGAAATTATACAGACACTTTCGATAGAAAGGTCCACATTGAAGCAACTATATCTCCTGCAATCTTTACTATTTTTATTTAAAGAAAGATTGTATAAAAAAAAATTCCCAGAAATACCTAAAGAAAAATTGAAGTCTAAAATACGATCTTAAAGACCAAGTTATCCTTGGCTCGTGATGAAACACAAAAGGTAGTGGCTACGTGTTACAGGTGGTGTAAAAATGAGAAAGCCATTGGTGGAAGGTCGAGGACTCACCTGTCGTTACATCTCAAGGCCACGTGGCTCGGGCTCTTCGGAGGCTGAGAGTTATTGGCAGCGGTCACTGTAAGCTGGGAACCACTAATTGACTGCTGGCCCGTTTGTTGCGTAGCAGGAGCTACTTGAAGAGGCGTGCTGGGAGCGGATCGTGCTCCTATGGACCCCGCAGACCTGGAAAAATACAGATAAACCAATCAATGACTCGTTCACTAAAGAATGTTTATAAGCAGTCTTGCTAAAGCTGTATGAAAAAGATCAACGGTCAAGTAACAGCATATTAACCGCTTATGTTATTTCTTATCTGCTTTACCTAAATTTTTCTTATTTTACGCTTGCTAATATAACATCTATATATCTTATAATTTTCTATCAATAGTGACTTTAATAACGACGCAAAACTTATATTCCCATATATTATTTATATTTCCATATTGGAAGAAATAATAGTTACTAGGAACGTATATATGTTATAGAAACTGGGGGTTAGCTTATAGCAGTTTGTAACTGTTTGTTACGATTACAGGATTTTTTCTCTCTTTTCTTTTTTGGTACACACAATGATTTTTAATTATGTTTTGCGAATACACTAGATAGATTCTCGTTTATCGTTTGCATGTAACTATATGCGTATTGTATTTAGCCTGTTATTAAACTTTATAGTGCAAGTAGTTGAGAGTTCATTGGTCATTGACAACCTTGTCGGTGATTTCGTAACAAGTTGACCTAGCGTTAACGTAAGTATAGATAAAGTATTTTTGCAATAGTGTCATCTTGACCTTACGACTAATAATCGCATAGTGAATTTCTTTTTTATCCTATCTCTTTTCATGTTTATTTGGGAAAAATCAGATAACACTTAAATAACTCTCTGTGCAGAGTAAAACAACAAGCTATAATTAACATAAGAATAGTTTTTAAAAATAAAGTACCAAGAATTCATGATAAAGAATTAGAGAAGAGAAGACACAATGGAATTGAAGGAAAAAATAAAGGAAAAATAAATAATAATTCTTACATTCCAGAGTTTCTGAGCACGTACCTAGTCCTGGGGATCATCGAGCCAGACGAAAAGCAAAAATCGATCAAAGCGCGCGTTTCGAACTCCATAGCTTTGCTCTTCTTATTCTACAGTTCAGTTACAGTGCACTTATTTAACACTTATTTTCTGTAAAACGAATTCTTCAAACTCGTAGGAATCCAGTGTCGATATCGATTTTTCAGTTGCCCAAAAATCGTAATGAACTGAGATTCGTATATCTATATGTTCAAATGATTTTCGAAAGTGGCCTGAGACTACGTGCTGTTCTCTTTTCTTCGCAGAAACACTGCTACGAATCAGCAGAGTAGAAAAGAAAGATATCGAGAAACCGGTGCGATGATCAGATTGTGTTTCTTTCTTTGAAATATATAATAATAATTTCCGACAAACCTAGAGTAGCTACTTGATTGCAAAGCGGTTGCGTGGTATTGCTTAACGAATAAAATTAAGTCTTTGCTGCTCCTTCTGACTCTTACAGGCAAGAATCAAATTTGAAAGAATCGAGAAATTATCATGAAAAAGTGGAGAGAGAAAAACCAACCGAACAAAATACCGATCAATGCACTAACCCTACGATGACAGAGTGGAAGCTAAATTTAACAGAACTTTGAAGTAGGCAAGTGATTGGTCACTCTCGCTTTCTATTGCCACGTGTAAGTCGAAGAAGAAGCTTTACTTAACGATTAATACCATACGACTGGTAGATTAATTAATAAATTGGAAAACTTAATAAATTTTCCAAGATTAATTTCTTCTCGACCTCAAGAAATAAATGGTATTTCGAATTTATTTATTTCTGAATTTGTAAATTTCTATACAATTTATTCACTTCGAGATAAAAGAGAAATATTAATTCTTGGAAACGAAAGTCTACCAAATTTATCAATTCCAAGGAAAATTATAATTCAAATCCTTCGAAGTCAGCTAGCAGGAAACGTGGTACTACCATCGACCAGCGACGATAACAAAATAAATACAACTACAGGAACGTTCCTTGTAACGTGAACGATAGAGTTTCCGTTAAGATGGAACGAAATCAGTAGAATCCACGAGGGTACCGATGTTTCTTTAAAATTACTCGGAGCGAGGATCGGAATGTTGATCTCAGCGAACTTAAGGCCAGTCGAGCAATGAAGAAGACGCTCATATCTTCGGATGAACCAATCGTTGAGGACTTTTACGACTTTTATTCTATTTTTACGATTATTTTTCCAACGAGTTTCACCGATGTGTCACCGATTAAATAGCGATCGAGTCGCGGGAGAATGATTGATCGTTTGAGAATTCGATTGCTATGAGGAGTCAGGATTGGGCAGCTGAAGTCGAAGAAGATTCTAAAGAGTAACGCGTGTACGAGTCAGCCACGGACCAGCCGGGAAATCAGACTGACGATTGGCCTGGGAAACAGCCACCATATAACCTGCAGTCACGTTCTTTTGACCTTTTTTATTGTTAATGAATACACTATGACATAGTAAGCTATGCTAGGTGTAACCTATACCCTGCTGATGGATACATAGCAACGGACGTGTGTCGTATTGATTGATTTCGCGACAGGTATGCATGGGAGGAAAGATAGCAGAACAATGTAACCGGAAGTAAAGGTTTAAATGGAAAGTTCTGCAACTGAACTAACAGCTGTCAAACGCTGGGTAATTGCGATGGAAGTTGTATGACGTGGATAGAATTATTTAGAACAGAAGTTTCCCTTTGCTGTTGGTTCCACGTAATTGAAACGCAAGTTTTGAAAATTTTGTAGAACTTTTACACGTGTATTAATTTTTCTAATATCAACGTTATTACATCATAAATTAGATTTATATCAATTACATATGCATCAAAAGTCTCGTTTTAGCCCTTTGCACTCGAAAAGCGAATCTCAGTCGCCATTTAATCAGAGTCTAAAGATCGATGTTAACCCCTTAATATACAATGACGAGTTAGACTCGTCATTTATTTCAAGGACCTTCTTTGACTTTGGTAAGTTTTCTCTCGATTGTATGTCAAGAGATAAATTTTATGAATCGATCTCATCAATAAAAATCGAATATTTTTTAAAGAAATATATTCCTTTTCAGCTTTCATTCTCTAGTTCAACTTAACAAAATAAAATAGTATTTTTCAATCGTATCAAGGGTATTTAATTTGTATGTGAAGGGGTTAATTAATATATCAAATTTGAAATTAGCCAATGATGCGTGGATTATCAGAGTAAAATAATTCTACATCTAAATTTGTATACGATTTCTTATTTACCATTTGAAAAATATTGTCGACTTTATAGCAGAAAGTTTTCGAATTACTATTTTTCTGGCGAAAAAATCGCAAAGTGCAAAGGGTTAAATTTGTATACGTATAAATATGTATATATATTTTTTAAAATACATAATGAGTGAAAGTTTACTGTTTTTTGAACGAAATTTAAAACAAACGTTTTGACAAATTTTTCAGAAATGTTTATATTGTAAAAATATTTTGGAAGAGATTGAATTCGATTATATTAGAACGTTTCGTTTAAAATGTGCGATGAACGTGATAGCATACGAACTTCGTAAATGCGAGCGATTTATTTATTGCTTTGTCTGTAGTTCCGATTTCGAAAAGCTGTTTCTTCTCAGGCAAAAATAGACTACTACTTTGTGCCGAGCCTAAAGGTGAAACACACGTGTCTGTCTCACAGTATGAAAACATTTTGTTTTCTATCAGATACCTCAAAACATTTGTAAAGCTACTGAACTTTGCTCGTGCATACAGTCAATTTTGTATTTTATAAAAACTAAATAAATATTAAACACCATTTATAACTCTAGATTATTCTAGATATATATCTACTCGTATATCTCAAAAATTTGAATAGTCGTTTCTACCTTATATTGATAGAACTATTTACAGTTACCCATACACACAGATATCCCGAACAAAAATTGACTGGCATAACTATAGATCACAGAATATTCGTAATTTCTAATTTTATCTCTCAGAGATAAATTACAGATCATTATCTATTCTTCGAAATTTCCAAAGATCGCATATTCTATACGATTTTCAAGTTACGCGCTATAAATCGTTATACCGAGCGACAGCTTCTCAGAATCGGCTATAATTCGTTGATAAATGATAAAACTGAAAATACAGAATAAATTATGGCTGTTAAATAGAAGGTTGAAATAACATTGCATTGCACGGTAATTTGAATCGGGTTCGTATAGCGAAAACATAACCTAATTTAATATGTCGATTAATATTTCCATTCGTTCCAGGAGGAATTTGCCAAGAGTTATTTGGCTGTTTCATCGCGGAAGCGGAAAAGCATTTTTCCATTAGCTATTTGGTCGTTTCACAGGAAATATGTGCACGAGGCTCTGAATCGAATTGCCTGGCACGGATCCAAAAGGTCGTCCGTGCTGCGCATCAATAAGAGGTAAAACCGTGTTTAAAGAGAACGCGAACCGCGCGCCACCGCTGTGTCTTCCTGCGAACCTTGCGAGACGACTGCCTAAAAGTGTAAAATAATAAAGGAGCCAGTTGGGAACTCTACTGCGGTTGTCCGCATTGTGTCCAATTTGGCACGAATATAAGTGTTTACTATAAAAATAGATGCGGCACCAATATTTAGATGGGCAATGAAACAAGGAAATATTTACTTAAGAGGAAGTTGAAGCTAATATAAAATCGTATTTCATAAGACCAGTCGTGTGGAGATAAACAGGTTAAGTCACAGGCTGCAGACATGGTAACAAATAGGAAACATATTTAGGTTAGACTTGAACAAAGGTGTAGAAATCTTTGTCTTTATAACATCTTTGTAAGAGATTTATACCTTAAATGTAAGTTTTAATCTACACTTTGATATAAAATAATTATCTTTGATTTATTATTATTTGAAACTTTTGATTTTTACTTTTTCATGGTTAGATGTAACGAATGTAAGTTTTAATCTACACTTTGATAGAAAATAATTATCTTTGACTTATTATTTGGAACTTTTGATTTTTACTTTTTCATGGTTAGATGTAATGAATGTAAGTTTTAATCTACACTTTGATAGAAAATAATTATCTTTGACTTATTATTATTTGAAACTTTTGATTTTTACTTTTTCATGGTTAGATATAATGAATGTAAGTTTTAATCTACACTTTGATATAAAATAATTATCTTTGACTTATTATTATTTGAAACTTTTGACTTTTACTTTTTCATGGTTAGATATAATTTGAGATCGAAATGCACAAGGTATCTTAAGATTTATTTATTTTTTTGTAACGAACAAGAAGTTCTTTAGTAGGTCATTTTAGGAAGTTCAAATGAAAGATATAAGTTTTTTAGAGGTTGAAATTGATGGAGTCACGGGTAACTGTTATTCTTCTAATTTTCTTGTTCCATTCGTATAGGAGAAATTAATATTTCACCCTAACTTATAATTAGTCAGTCATAACAAGATAAGAACATTGGAACTAATGGGTAAGCAACATTAAGCTCACCAATGGCTATATAATTATGCATATTTCTAACTTGTGGCGATCCAGCGATTATCTTATAGCACGTGCAAGTCATAGAAACACTTGTACAACTTCTATGCTCTATGTTTTTATAATGTCAATAAAATAATCTCGCGTCATAGTGACATTTCTAGTGCATTAATAAAACACAGCAGGTGCGCACCATTGCAAATGTTTTTCGAAGGCCATCAGCCATCGCACAAACAGTAGAATAATAATAATAGAATGACAAATAGTTATACAGTAAGATACTCGAATTATCGAATTGTTGAAAACACTGTTATCAGGACGTATAACGTAATTACAATAAATTATAAATTCACAGAAACTTCTTTATGCGATAAGATAAACGAATCAACGTTTTAATTAATTTACTGAATATTAACGTTATTATTCAAGATTGAGAAAGTTTCATTGTACTTATGGAAAATTCTTCGTAAGCAAAAAATATTACACTCGAGCATGGTTGTATCTATTTATATTTCTTGAATAGTTTATGATGCTCTTTGTATGATCTTAAGCGTCGCAAAGAATTCCATAATGTACCGTGCCTTCTTAAGGAAAGAAAATTAATGTGACACTTAACGACAACAAAACGATAAGAAAATTTAATTCGCAATAAAACCTATAAATCAGATACAATTTCAACGGTATAATTAACGAAGAGCCAATGATTTAACAAAAAGAATAATAAACGTTTGCATTTCCCGACAATTTACGTCGAAACAAACATTATTTTTGTCACAGGAAAACGAAAATGATATCGGAAAGAAAATATCAATGTAGCCTGTATAAGGAAAGGTAACACAAATAACAAAATGACAGCATACTCGGCGTACTCCGCATTCCACCGTAAAAGGGTGCCACAAATACACGTTCACTGAAAATAGATTCACTTAATTACAGGCGGAAAGAGAAATGTAAATAAAGGAAAAAAAAGAGACATAGATAGAAATCTCAGTTTCGAAATCTAACTTTCAAAGGCAATCAGATATAAGCCGGCGGTATACATGTGCAATTATGTAAATGTAATTGTATACATTTCCTCGGCGTTGTCCGTTTTTGCATATTTTCACTGGTTTACTGCCTACAGATAGACGTCCGATTACTCAGGTGCACGATAGGTATCAGTGTATATACGTTTCAACGTCTACTAGACGAGGAATATCGTGAAACGAAATCAGCAGCATATCGCGTGCACATCGATTTTTCCTATCCTATCTTCCAAGATTTACCCTGAGGTCAAGCGTTTTCGATCCTTTCCATTATTCTATAATAAAAAGACGCTTGTAACTCGTGATAGTGGCAAACAACTGCAATTACATAGGAATGAACTTTTTAGAAAGATTAATATCTGAATATTAGATTGGCCAATAAGTAATATTGAATTTTTGCAGTAGATAGTGATGTCCTATTTTTTAAAATTCGATGAAACTCTTATTCCAAAGAAAATGATTACTATTCTATACTAAAAATATTAAAATTACTTTTTGATTAACCTAGTATTTAGTTCCAGGATTTTTTATGAATCTATTATGAATATTATGCATGTTATATGCGATTGAAATGTAGTACTGCTATAAGATTTAATTTGTATTATTCGAATAATAAGTACTTCGATTCTTTTTATTTCTTGTTTTAGGCAAGTTGCATTTCTTTCGAGTACACGCCTGTAAGTTGTTCACGTCAGTTACTTTCGCTAGAGGTTGCATGAATTGAAATGTAGTATTGCTATAAGATTTAATTCGTGTTATTCGAATAATAAGTACTTCGATTCTTTTTATTTCTTGTTTTAGACAAATTGCATTTCTTTCGAGTACACGCCTGTAAGTTGTTCACGTCAGTTACTTTCGCTAGAGGTTGCATGCGAATTCGCTAGTTTCAGTGCTAGCTTTCGTTGGCTATGCGTTGTGGTTCAATAACCTCGAACGTACAGGTCTAGACTAGTTTAACGTAGAGCGTGGATTAATTACCATCAACTCGAAGATTTTATAGACCGAGGCTTAATTACAATTAGTAGTACAGAAGCAACTTCCAGAACTGAAACATAACCCTTAATAGAAAGTTAAAACAAATATTGATTCAGAATATATTCTTCATATTCGAATACTCTAAGTTATTTCTGTAACTAAATACTCCAATGCAAAGCAATAATATTACAAGATACGATAATTTTACAGCAATATAACGTTTCAAAATATTTTTCAAATTTATTCAATCGAGTACGTTGGTTTAGGAAAATTAGGTTTTGTTCTCTCTTGAGAAATTGAACATCAAACTGGAGTTAATTTTATATTAGGTATTTAGGTAAAAAGAAATCCATTATTTTTTAGGTAGATGGCTGTAATGATCGATATTTCGTAAAGTATCGATCAAACAATTTCAGATTTATGCTCGTTGCCAAGGTGACATTTCACACTAAAAGAATTCTATTTCTGTTTCTTATTTGGTCCATTCAGTTGTCAGTTACAGGGTGTTAAAAATGGAAATCAACGAAGAGAAAATTCAGTACATTTTACAGTTTTTCTTTGATAAAGGCGAAAATGCAAACAAGGCGGCTGAAATTGTGAATGGTGTTTATGGTCCCGATACTGTAACAGCTAATTACGTGCAATTTTGGTTTCGTCGATTCCGTTCAGGTATTTTTGATGTTGAAGATGCTCCTCGCGCAGGCAAGCCCGTCGTCGAAAATGTCGATAAAATCACAGAAATAATCGAAGTTGACTGGCATGTTAGCCCTTTGACTGTTAAAGGCGTATATATACGCCCTCGCAAATCCATCAATATATACGAAAGGCGTATATATACGCCCTCTGTATTTTTTAGCCATAACACTTTTATTACTATTTTACCAGTTGATTCAACACGGAATTTGTTGTCTTATGTAACATAGCAACTAAATATTATTTTTTAAACCATAAGAATAGCATCAAATTTCCGGGTACTGTTTTGGTCACTGTCAGTGTCCATCAGTCAGTGGACAACTAGTCGCAGCAACCGACAAGCGAAAAACGCACCGTCCATATTGATGGATTCGTCCGAGAGCGCGTCTCAGTCAAAGGGTTAGTAGTCGTGGCATCGCACAGAAGTTAAAGATCGATCATAAAACAGTTTTAAACCATTTACACAAAACTGGATTCAAAAAGAAGCTCGATATTTGGGTGCCACATCAATTAACACCAAAAAGCATGATGGATCGAATTTCCATCTGCGAAGCCTTGGCCAAATGGAATGAAATCGACCCATTTCTAAAACGGATAGTGACTGGGGATGAGAAATAGGTCGTATACGACAATATTGTGCGAAAACGATCGTGGTCAAAGCGCGGTGAAGCAGCTTAAACGATGGTCAAAACAGGACGAACGGCCATGAAGGTTCTGCTGTGCATTTGATGGGTCTGAAAAGGAATTATTTATTATGAGTTGTTTCCATATAGCCAAATACTAAATTCCGATCTCTACTGTCAACAACTGGACCGTTTGAAGCTAGCAATTCACCAGAAATGGCCAGAAGTGACTAATAGAAGAAGTGCTGTGTTCCATAAGGACAACGCCAGGCGACACACGTCTGTAGTTACTCGCCAGAAACTCCAGGAGCTTGGTTGGAAAGTTTTAAAGCATCCACCATATAGTCGAGACCTGGCACCAAGCCATTACTATCTTTTTCTTTCATTGCAAAACTTCCTGAGTGATAAGAAATTGGCATCAAGAGAAGATCGTGAAAATCGATTACTAAAGTTTTTCGCCAATAAGGACTAAGACTTCTATGAGAGAGGCATTATGAAGCTATCTTTAACACTAGATTTACGGGGGTTTTTTGTATACCTATTTCTAAGGACACCCATCAGATTTAGGGCAATGGAAACCACATATTTTCGTTAAAAAACAAACGATGGGTTTAATTTGAAAAGAATCGAAATATAAACCCTTAACGAACGAGCGCATTTTTCTAATACTATGACCAGTAAGTCGATGGATTTTTAGGAAATTAAGTGCTTCATTTCCAGAGCGAGAAAAGATGCATAATTAATATCGCTTTATATGATTTTATGAAAACTTACAGTAATAATAGGTAGTATATGAACAAATATATCCGTACAAAAGAATACTGAAGTGAAAATTTCAGAAAAATAATAGGAATTGAAATAAACAAATAGATGCATGTATGTAATGTATAGATTTGTATACATTTATAAATTTATTTTTTATA
>NIJG01000010.1:605454-618702 GCA_002201625.1 Euglossa dilemma
CCGTCAATTTGACGGATAGGTTGCTTCAATTATACGATATTAGCAGATTTAATTAACTTATATTAAGTCTGTTATTACTGCGATTGTTTTCAAATTAAAACCATAATTTCTTTTTTAAAGAAAATATGTGGTTTTCTTTACCCTCAATCTGACGGGTGTCCGTAGAAATAGATATACCAAAAAATCCCGTAAACCTAGTGTTAAGGGTTAACAGACTTAATACAAGTTAATTAAATCTGTCATATCGTACAATTGAAGCAACCCATCCGTCAAATTGACGGGTCCCGTAAATCTAGTGTTAAAATGGCAACAAATTATAGAACAAAACGGTGCATATTTGATCCAAATCGGACAATCCGAAAAATGTTAAATAAAGTCTTGAAGTTCACGCAAAAATAATGGATTTCTTTTTCTCCAACCTAATATAATACGTTTTCAACCTTTACTATGAATTCTTCAAACAATTTCCATGTAGAATATACTCAGTGTATATAAAATACGACTGTCTGTCTACACTCCTATTGGCATGTGCATATCTTTCAGCAAGCCTTGTCCGGTAATGAGTATTCACTCGATACAAAATCTAAATCGACGTGTTTTATTCAAACAACGTGTTGTCGCCTTATATCGATATCATCTGGAAAGTATCAGCCAGTCGTTGTTATTCCAGAAACGTTCGAGATCATGCAACGTGGTATACGTCAATACAACGAGATACCTGCGATCGATAAACGGATCGATCCGAGCACGGTTCAGCTGTCTTCAGGATTAAGCAATGAACTCGACTGATTACGAAAGTTTCTCAAGTACGCAGAATTTTCCGTATCTTTTTGTTTGCGAAATATCTTCGAGACTAGCAAATCTTTACCGCTTCAAGCATCGGAAATAAAGTTTATAACAAAATGGCACAGTGACCTTTATTAGAAAGAAAGATCTTACGAAACGAACTCGATAACACTGGCGCCAGTGTGAAAATATCAATAATCTGCAATGAAAGTTTGTTAGAGTTGCTCGTCGATTCGAGTAAAAAATATTCGTATTGTAAAAGTTTATTAGCTACTTTTGATTACTTTTTTTCTGCGTTACCAGAGGAATAAAATACGATTTCTAATATCACCCGGGGTCCAACAGTTCGGGGCCCAGAGTGCTTCTAAGTTCTTTAACACTTTCTGTACCGTGTGGGACTTATACGACCCCCGCTGCACTTTCCGTTTAGGCCATATGGAATTTTCATTGAAAAACAAAGAATTCTTAAAAAATTTATTGTAGAGTCAAATATAGACAATTTCACATCACCCCACGCGGCGTGAGAGTCATTTATTCTTCAAAAAGAGTTCGTCATGAAATTTAAAAAAAGGAAGATAAATTTGATTCAGTTAGAAAATGCTGAAAAATTTGCTGTGCAAGTAATGTTAAAAAGTTTGGCTCGAAATCGGCAAAAAATTCTACTATAAAAGTTGTAACATTTTGTGATCCAGACAAGTCTCATTTATGTCTGCCATGTTTCAACAAGGTTCACCGCGATATGCCTTTATAATTGTAATTAGGTTTGTAAGTAATAATATTAAACATATTTGAAGTAAAATGCTTGATTTTTTACGCATTTGGACTTTATTAAAATGGTTATATAGGAGCTTGCAACTTGTCTGGTAGAGTAAACGTTCGACCCTGTGTTTGTTAAAATAATTTCTTAAAAATTAAATTTATTGCTTTGTTGTTTAATGCATATTAAAATTTATATCTTTTTCTTGCTAATTATAACTTTGTAGTATTGAAAAAATGTAAGGCATATGTCTTAAACGACTTTTTTTAATCTTTAAAGTGTGGGTCGTATACGTCCCACGCGTCCTGAATGGAAAATCTTTAAAAATTGCCTTGGCACGGAAAATGATAACTCTGCTGACACTTTCACGATTACAGACAGTAACCGTTATTGGCCGAAAACGATGATGAAGATCATCGGTTAGTGCTAACGAAATTATTTAGCCGTGAGGATACAAAACACTGTCTTCTTTTCTCGATCGCACAGTAACCGTCGCATAGGGTCAACACACTGCAAGGACATTCGTTCTTACAAAGAAAGGACACGAACTTCTTCGATTTTAACACTAGATTTACATTTAGATGCGCTGCTTCAATTATACGATATTAACAGATTTAATTAACTNTTAAAAAACAATATACATTATTTCATCGCAATTCTCAACTTTTTGTTTCATGGAGTTAATCGATGTGTGCACTGAACGGCTCAATTAATATTTCTGGAACCTTCGAGAGTATAAGTAACGCTATAAATTTTCAGCCTAATCCGATGCAAACACACTTTATATACAACAAGAGATCCTCGTAAGGGACGCGAAACCTATAGTAATTAATTATTCGCGCCCACGTGCGGGGAAACAAGTTCGTCTAGGTGTACATTGAGATGTTGACAGGAGACGTGCACCATTTGCATTCATCCCTGTTCAATGAAAGACCCACGGCTGAACCAGCTATAGTTTACGCGTTTCTGAACGACGATTAAACGAGGGTATGCACGAAGGGTGATAGTCTGGGGTCTTTCGTCGGCCGTAATTAAGTGACTTCTCAAACACGTGCTGGAGTGTGTACACTCGGGTATACTAGGTGTGACAGAGTCGACGGTACTGGGATTTTTCCTGCGAAAATTAAGTCGAAATTAGGGAATAAACCGTTTTAACGCGAAGCTTTCTCTTCCAAGTGACGTACCTTCCGATAAACCATAGTCTTCGCGTAAAAATCTTCCTAGGGACTTTATTTTCTAAACAAAGAGATTCCGAGAACATTAATTTTCAGTAAATTTACAAAATCACTTGCAATTATCCGTTTGCTTCTTCAAAATTCTATCTAGCTAGAATCTATTAGGTCGTCCCATAAGTTCGTTCCGTGGTGATATTTACATTCGTCGTCGCATTTTATAAACTATATCGATGATTAACGTCTTTGTCAACAAAATAGGAAGAAGTCGTAGAACAAAAGGGCAGCTAAATTTTTTTTTTATATTTAAAGGTTTATTCGATGTATAATTTTAAATTGTAAAAGTAAAAAACCGGCACGAATTTATGGGACGACCTAATAGCTCCCAATACAAACTGTCAGTGTGGATGCCTAGTGCAGGATCTCAGCCATATAATTTGGCAGTAACCCAACCTTAACGACAATAGGAATGTCGTGATAAATAAACTGTGTAGAATGGATTATTTTCCATACTACACGATGCATTTCATTTTTAGCAAACTCGCAAATTCTTTAAAAAGTTGGCATCGGGTTCATATCGGATACTTAGTAATAGCCTCGAGTTCTAATCAGAAGTATTTCGATATAAAAATATGGACCGTTTATTTAGAATGTGGTGTAAGTCCATTTTCTTTGGTTTCGAGAAAATTGAATATTAGCAAATCTGACAATTAAAAAATATGGGTTAATTATGTGAAGTCTGGCAATGTTCGTACTAATTTACCAATATGTAATTTGATTATATAAATTTCTTTTAGGCGAATTTAACTAAAATAATATACAATTTCCAGGCTCCAAATGGACTAGTAGTAATGGACTAGACAAATAAAATAGGATTAGTATTTTTTATTTTGTACGTTAATTATTTTTATATATTGTTAAATTTAACACAAGATATTGGTATCATTAATTATTTATGCTCTTCACGTGGCAGTGTTCTGAAATATTCATGATGCACAGGAGGTATATAAGGTAATAGCTGCTGCATATCCTTATATTTTTCGTATATAATCTCGTCACCAATCTATGGAAATTGGACTTACACCACTTTCATAATCAATGGTTATAATTTCTTTTATCGGCCAATTTTAAATTGAACAAAGCATTGGCATTTTTTAAGATATTAAATACTAACTAGTTATAAACAAAAAGTATACGCTAAGTTAAGCATAAATTACGTCATATCTCTCTTTTTTTTTAAGGGCTTATACCACTTTCAAAATAAACGGTCCATATAAGACAAGAAGCGTGTAAATTTCTTTCTGTACTATTAGTATGCATAGCAATGTGCATGCTGCTAATAGCCCACTAGCGTGTTTTACAGCGTGATATTAAAAAATATATACCCTCTTTTGAGTGTCACGGGTGAGAGACGTGATCCATAGATAGGGCCCAACGTAGACGTCAGTTTGGGACAGGCTTGTGGTTAACCTTTCAGGCACGGCACGCCTGGTCGCGGATGGCACAAAAACCGTTCATCACGATTTCTGCTACGACATTACGTGGGAATAGAGTTCTAGATGAATAATCCAAATTAATGCGGTTTAGGCGAAACAAATGAGAAATAAAGCAAAAAACGTATAATACTGTCAAAAATTGTACTATTCACGAAAGTCACTATAGTAGCGCGTCGTTCAGAGTGATGATATCCACGAAAACCACTATAGTGGCACGTTGTTCTGAAAGATGATATACACGAAAGCCATTATAGTGACGTGTCGTACCTAAGAGGCTAATTTTCGCAAATCTTTTCCTGTCTCAGTCTCAGAGGGCTCGACGTGTGTTCCACTTTGTTGTTCATCATAGCACGTGTCATCGGAACGAAACGTAAGTCGTGGGACGAGCAATTAATCTTCAAAAATAGTCGAAATACAAGTACATAAGATTACATATTCTAAGGAATTTTATATTACACTGATATATATTAACCCTTAACGAACGAATGCCGCCATACTCGCGAAATTATAAATATTCTAAAAAAATCGAATGCCGCCATACACGCGGCATGACGTGATATTTTAGGAAATCTGTTAGGTTTGGCCTTATTTATACATGCAACAATTAAGGGCGATCGGCAATTGTTTTTTGTCGTGCTCTGGAACGCATTCCTCTCATTCCTCTCCGAGGATTGAGCGAAAATACATCGTTTTATATGCGGTCAATAAAGTTTGTTATCGTCATTTTCGGAGGAAGGCGGGAAACACGTAATTATTGCGATACTTGTAGTAAGAAACCTGGTATTCACATTGGGGACTGTTGGGAGAAGTACCACACCCAAAAAAAATATAAGTAATTTTGTATAAATATATCGTTAATCTATAAAAAATAAATTTATAAATGTATACAAATCTATACATTACATACACGCATCTATTTGTTTATTTCAATTCCTATTATTTTTCTGAAATTTTCACTTCAGTATTCTTCTGTACGGATATATCTGTTCATATACTACCTATTATTACTGTAAGTTTTCATAAAATCAAATAAAGCGATATTAATTATGCATCTTTTCTCGCTTTGGAAATGAAGCACTTAATTTCCTAAAAATCCGTCGACTTACTGATCATAGTATTATCGTTCGTTAAGGGTTAAATATAAATTAGTTTTGTATTTTCTTTCATATAATATTGAATATTCTATATAATTCCTTTTATATAATATTATAATATATATTCTGTATATGTACATTTTTTTTTTTAAATCGAGAATTCAAAAATCGTGAATAATAATTCTCATCCTCGTAAGTCAATGACCAAAACATTTGTACAAGATAGAAAAATTTACATTATAAATGGGTTAAAATATTCTATCTTGGCAAACTTCCTGGCTTAACATAGAAGAAAATTTCCATACAAGTATAAATTATCTCCCAACATGGGATGATAAAAAAGACAAAAATTTGTATCATATCGAGATTAAAATATTTTCATAAAATGAATCAGCTATTAATCCCATGGCGTCAAATGGGATTTTTAGCAACGTTACTGTGTATTTCAACATTGTGGTATATGACGTGTTCAGAATGTGTCAGAGCCGAGTCACTCGAAATCGAATCGAAAGTTTATCATTTGTTATCTAACAAACACTCGATCGAATTTGTCTATCTTCGATGATTCTTATTACGTTCATCAGCATATATAATTGACAAAAGTTAGCTCATTGCAATCCAAATCACGTTCAACTTTTATCCTAATTGAATCACCATTGTAAACCTTCTTCGAAACGTTACTCAAAACTTGGATCAGTTTTTAAATCTTTTTATCCCATTCACTGTCAGGCTCTAAGATTTTATTTTAAAGGAATTTCGAAAAATCTAATGATATTTAATTTCAGCTATAATACTAAAATGATATTTACCTTTTCTAATAATTTCTAATTCAAACGACTATAAAGTTATTCCGTGACTGTTAATCAACCACATATTTATGTTAATACATTTCTGTCAAATTAAATCACGATTCAACGATGCAAAGGACTATCTTCAAAAATAATTTTCCTTTTACGTAAAAATTCTTTCAAGTTTCTGAAAATCGAAACAGAATCTCGAGAGGAAAATCGATGAAGGATAGCAAAGGGTTAAGAAACGAAGAAATTTACCAATTAATCTTTATTCCTGGAGACACACAGATTAAAATTAAAAATAGCCTTATAGTTTATTAAGATTTTATCTCCTAATTATAAATGCAACTTTTAATTCTAATCTGCGTATCTCGAAATATAAGAAGCGTGCGAAAATTTGCAAATCGTTGCTTCGTTTCCTATAATTTATCAGCGAATGTCCTTTAACACTAGATTTACGGTCGCTTTTGAATACCTATCTTTATGGAGACCCACCAGATTTACGAGTAAAGAAAACTACGTATTTTCTTAGAAAATAAGACCATGAGTTAAATTTAAAAACAATTATGATATTAACAAATATAATATAAATTGATTAAATCGATTAAAATTGTATAATTGGAGCAACTTACCCGTCAAATTGACGGGTCCCGTAAATTTAGTGTTAAAATCAAATATTTCAACGATATCTCGGATCGAAAACAGAATTTTCGCAACAGCGAAATTTCTTTCACAATTTTTATCCATCGCGTCTACCGCAATCAACATTTGCATTTTATTTTTCCACGTTCCCACGAACGCTGCCGCGACTTGAACTCGCTAAATGCAACGAAGATAAGCTCTTGGGGCACGCAATAAGGGTACGGGTTGTTATCGTGTAAACCGACTTACGAGTGGTATTTATTCATCGACTGGTCGGTTTACAAAGCTGACGACTCTGCTGAGAGAATAAAAAGCCCCGGTGATTTTTCAACTCCTTCTGACCGCTTCCTATTTGCATGTCGGGGGTCAAGGAATCAATCGCGGGCCCTGTAGAGGGGATCGAAAATTTATTCGACACCGATTCGTCGATCAGCTCGAGGAAAGCTGTCGAACGGGTCGATTATGCACGCGTCGTCTTCTCGACGGGTTTCGCGATATCTCGTGCTGCTTATCTGCGGACCCCTGGAACCGATATTTTTCTTACCTGTCTCACGAGTCGATAATGATTCACAGGGTACGGGGATTCCGTTCGATTTCCGAAAAATATCGCGTTATTTCCTCTTAAAAGTCTCACCGCCCAAAAAAATTGCGATTTCATTTTTAGTCTTTATTCTAACGCTGAAACTACTCACCTGTAATGACTAAATGTATAATAATACACAGATGGTAATGTATAGTAATACACAGATGATAATGTATAATACACAGATGATCGTAATTAAAGCGGTATGATGAAAATGAAGGAGTATATACAAGGTGGTCCACGCAACTTGCACGCTTCTGTAACTTTCAAAGCATGCGTTGCAGGAAAAAGTTTTGTATACAAAAATTGCACGGTTTGAAGAGATACATGATGTACTGTATTTGTTTTTTTTTATTGGTAGAGGCATTTCAGAGATTCGATGGTCAACTCTGTTTTTTTAAACGGATTACTATACTTTTTATACCAAAATATGGAAGCATATCGAATTTTGAGTAAAAAAGCATTGACCTTTGTTGGACCTAAACCTAATACCTAACGAGTAATATCATTTTAAAGAAATATAGTGAAATTACTCGTTAGTTATTAGGTTTAGGGCCAATGAAGGTTAAAAATTTTTTAATTAAAATTCGACAAGCTTCCATGTTTTGATATAGAATATAAAGTGTTTCATTTGAAAAAGCAAAATTGACTTTCAAATCTCCAAAACGCTTCCATTTATAAAAAGAAATAAATACACACACACGATGTGCCCCTTTAAACCACGCAATTTTTGTATACAAAACTTTTTCGTACAATGCGTACTTTGAAAGTTAACAGAAGCGTGTAAGTTGCTTGAACCATCCTAAATATCACTAGAATTACCGACCAATCATTTTGACCGGTTGTATCAATTGCTCACAAGATGAAATTTTAATTAATATTTTATAATAATGTTACGATTTTTTCTAAATTCATGTATGTAATAATATTATAAATTATTTTAATCTTCCACTTCCATTTTTTTTAGATATGTTTGTGATATACCTATATACACTGACAGGTCACAATGACCAATCGTTTCACAGCATATGCAAAACAAAGCATAAGGAAGGGCACTGTAAGCAGTGCTTTGTTTTTGATAATCAATCGGAGAATGATGAATCATATTAGATGATGCACAAAACTAGAAGCTTTCCAAATTCTTGGCGAAAAATAGGATCTATCTCAAGAAAAGTTTTACGTTTATGAAGCTAAGAATTTGAAATTATCTTATTTATGGTCTAACCCTTTGAAGACGAGAGGCGACTCTCAGTCGCCATAGCTTTTCGGGCTACAGATCGGATGGTGACAACGGTGTTTATGTTATTGGGTTGTCCGGAAAGTTCGTGTCAATTTTTAGGAAAATTAAAACGCACCTCATTTAAATATTGGTATACATTTATTAAGTTATATAGGTACCATTCTATTCCACAACCTTTCTCCATCTTTCATGCAGCTTGAGAATTCCGTCCTTCCAGAACCTCTCAGGTTTTTCGGCAAAAAATTTGTCCAAATGGGTTTTTATCTCAACCAAAGAGTTGAAATTTTTTCCATTAAGGGAATTTTGTAATGATCGGAGAAGGTGGAAATCCGAAGGCGCAAGGTCTGGCGAATACGGTGGATGGGGTAAAACATCCCAACCAAACTCCAACAATTTTTGCCGAGTTCTCAAAGATACACGAGGTTGCGCATTGTCCTAATGAAACACGACGCCCTTCCGATTCGCAATTTCTGGACGTTCTTGTTCAATTGATGTCATCAATTTATCTAATTGAGAGCAATACTTTGCCGAATCTATCGTTTCATTATTTGGTAAAAGCTCATAATATAGGATTCCTTTCCAGTCCCACCAGATACAGAGCATTACCTTCTTCGTCAGAAGACCGGCTTTTGGGGTGACTAAAGGTGGTTCACCACGCTTTCCCCAGGACCTTCTACGCTGAACATTTTTATAAATTATCCATTTTTCATCCCCCGTCACCAATTGCTTCAGAAATGGCGTCTCCTCGTTGCGCTTGTGAAGCAAGTCGCAAATGAAGATGCGGTCCAACAGATTTTTCTCTGTTAAATCGTGCGGAACCTATACATCAAGACGGTTTGCATAGCCAAGCTTCACAGTATGATCGTGAATGGTTGATTTTGATTTATTTAGCATTCCTGCTAATTGACGTAATGTTGAGCGTGGGTTATTCTTCGATTTCTGTTCTAATCGTATCTTCGTCTGTGGTGGACGGCCTACCTGGACGTTCTTGATCTTCAAGGTCGAAATTTCCAGCTTTAAACCGTGCAAACCATTTCCGCACAGTTCTTTCGGCTACAGCATCCTCGCCATAAACAGCGTATATCTTATTTGCTGTTTGTGTGGCATTTTTGCCCTTTCGAAAAAAGAAAAGCATTAAATGCCAATAATGCACTTTATTCGCCACCATATTCTAAGGCGTACAAAACTGATAAAAATTAACGAATCGTAACCAAACTTTTTTCCAAATATAGCAGAAGTTATCTCTTTTAGAATATGTACACGTGTCATTTGTTTTCAATAATTGTGATATATTCGGTCAGGTTTCTCACGCTATCTACCGAAAATCGGCACGAACTTTTCGGACAACCCAATACATTACGTTAGCTCCAAGCGATAGGAATGCCTTACTGGTACTTGAGAAGGTTCCTAAACTGTTGATGTCCATTCGAACGAAGTGTCAAATGACATCTTAACGGAGATAAGATTAGAATTAGTAAACGGTTCTTCTGAGTCTTCGCAGACGCGTAGGCCCACAAAATCGACCTCCAGCTCGGATTAAATTCGGCTCAATGGAAAGCTCCACGTAATGCTGAGTGGGACAAAAAAAGATTGTAAAGTTTGTTCCAGCCGAAACATACCAGGTGGAAGACGCTAGAACAACATCATACTGCGATACATGTCCAGATAAACCAAGAATACATCTTGGACAATGATATGTAAATTATCATAGCAAACTAAAATACAGAGATTAAAATTACAAAATTATATTCTAAACAATATGCCGTCCGGCGACACCACAGTGGTGTCGTTCGCAAAATAGCAGCCAACGATCGGCAACACCACAGCGGTGTTCGTGGATAAAAACCATGTACCAGCTTCTGAGGAAAACTTGGAGGTTGCCACAACATCGCGTAGGCCTCATCATGATCCGGTTGACAGACTGTCCGTTCACATACATCAACACCAATTAATACGTATATGCGAAACGAATAAACGGAAAAGAAGGAACTGCCATGTATGTTCCAAAAACAAAAAAAGAAGAACAACAAATTTAATGTGCAAGTCTTGTATTTTGCTGCATACCATATGAAAGAAAAATACTGAATACCAAAGAGAATGCAAGTAAACAAATATATAAAACAAACAAATTTTGTATTTATTTACGTATGTATATCTTCGAAATTTCATAAAAGTAAGGGAACAGGGTTGAGAACTCATGAGAACTAGCGATGAGTTTATTAAAACTTAACAATTTATAATTTCCCGATAATGTCAAGAACGGCCGGCGACAAGCCAAGTAATCCGAATTAGCGATGCCGGCGCCAAGCGAATAAATTTTTGCGAGACGTGCGGACGGCAAAGTGTTAATGGTAATTTTGTTGTACCTATAACGTGCCCGACACATTCGCGAAAATCGCGTCGACCTGCCACCTCACCCGGCCGAAAATGTCGTCGATCGCAAAAGGCTAAAAAGTGGGGACCAGCGTTTTTTTGGAAAACTATGAGCAGAAAAGTGTTTACTGATATTTTAAAATTTATCAACATCGATATAAGAAATGAACGGAGTGTACGATTACAAATAAATTTGCATTGATTTCAAATGTTTGGTACGCATTCATTGAAAACAGTCAGAATTGTTACGTATCAGGAGAAAATATTACAATCGACGAACAACTATTCCCAAGCAAAGGGAGATACCGATTCACGCAGTATATGGCAAACAAACTATCTTTTATGTAAATAGATGCATATATCATGTACTTGCAATATTAGAATAAAATATATTTTTTATTTTCTTTGAAACTTTTCTTTCAATTTTTATATTTTGCCAACTAAATATCACACCGGTCAAACTAATCGGTTTGATAGAAATAGGTATATAACAACTGTTTGTAGTAATATATCTAATATACGTAGATTTCTTAACACTAGGTTTACGGACGTCTTTCGCATAGCTATTTTTACGGACACCCGTCAGATTTACAGATAAAGAAACCACCTATTTTCTTAAGAAAAAAAACCGACGAGTTTAATTTAAAAACAATTACAATATTAACAAACTTAATATAAGTTAATTAAATCCATTAATACTGTATAATCGGAGCAACCGGTCCGTCAAATTGACGGGTCCCGTAAATCTAATGTTACATTCTCTGTGAATTACAAGTGTTCGAACAAATTTCGAGACGTTTGAATGAAAAATAAATAGTTTCAGGAACTTAAATTAAAGAATTATAGGAATTCTCATTCAAAGATAGGCGATAAAGTTTGAGATATTAATGCAACGAGTGAATTAAATAGCCGATAAAACTTCAGTTCTCTGATACAATTTCCCGAATAATGGCATAATTGTCTCCGCGTGTTAGCAAGAATGAGTGATTCATCGAAGAAAAATTACATCAGAGTGCTTCAGTCGATGATCCACCGAAAGGAAATCCATTCGTTGATAAACATAGGCTGACAAACAACGCGATAACGTTTTAACAGTTCTCGAAGATAAACTTTTCCTGATCATTTGGAAAAATATATTCCCTAGTGAATCATCAAAAGTCATAAAAATTAATTTATTGCTAAATAACACGGACACGATGCAAACGATATAAAGTAGGCGTCGAACTGATCAAATTAATTAACATTAGATAATAATATTGTTATGACGATGTTACGTATTTTAAGTAAATAGAAAATAATGAGACTAATATTCCATGAAGCAGATTGTGCCTTCGTTATAATTCTTCATAATAGCGAGAATATGATACGGAATAGGTAGCGCAACAAAGTTGTTTTAATTTTCATATCACGCATACAGATACACGCGTGTGGTTGTTAACCCATTGTCTGCCACGCAAATTTAGCGCGTCTTGCACTGGAGGCCACGGTTTTATTTTAAAGAAAACATGAAGTTATGATCTAATCGTCTAAGTTATAATTTTAATAGTTTTAATAATAATTTTAATAATAAAAATTGATAATCAACATGTTCTCTACAGTATACACATTTTTCATTCACTTTTTCCGATAGTTTTGGCAGTTTTGGTACAGACGCTTATTACGAGATATCTCGTAGTTGGCAGTCAATGGGTTGAGCAGCATTAGTCTTGTTCCGTTATTCGAGATTCGAATATGAATAAATTTTCAATAAAAAGTTGCGAGAAAATAAATTCCCACCCAACTTTGAAAATAGATATATTTCTATTTTTCGTATATCTCATTTTAGCTAAAAATATAGAGGAAATCAAAATAGTTTGACATGCATATCATAGAAATTTATCGTATGAAGGCACGAATGGAGGTTTACATTATAAATAATGTATAATATAAATCATCATTAATTATTATCGTTAATAATACAAAATTAATAATAAAAATAAATCGTTAATAATGAATAATAAATTCTTCGCAATGTAAATTAATAATAAAAGTGAAAAAATTAATAAATTATTGGCTTTTAAAGCGAAAAAGTAATAATTGCGATGAAATAATGTATATTGTTTTTTAAAATTCCTGTTATAATATAAATTCAAATATATAACGTAGAATGAATAAATACAGATATAGCTTTCATCTAACGGTATATAAAATTAATAAGAAAGAATAGCCAAAAAATAATCGTCAATAATGTTACAGTTTTCATGTGACTGGTGGAGTTAATCAATTTGGCAACTGAAAAAAGTAGTAAAGTTAAATTCAGTCTTTAAATTTTTAA
>NIJG01000010.1:619506-630586 GCA_002201625.1 Euglossa dilemma
TTAGAGTATGGAGTTAATCAAAATGGCTTCTGAAATAAATTACTTATTTTTCAATGGCCAAAAAAATTTTGCCGTTTAATGGTGTTAATCTTTATTATTCAGGAAAGTTATTATAAATATAAAAAGTTATGACTATATCAAGAACTTTGACACTTAAATTTCAGATTTTTCAAAAAGTGGAGTTAATCGATGTGTACACTGAACGGCTCATTTGTCAGTTCGATCTCCGATGCATAGCATTTAACTTTTTTGTGTGCTATAGTGGGGGTGGATCTGAAGCGAGGTTGTGGTTGATCACCCCACCCTCTTAACACGTTGCCGCACATTTTTAATTTGACGATCGTGTTCAGCAACACATTTTTTTTCAATTGCTTATGATAAGTTGTATGTTTGTAAATAAAAATTATCACATTTGGCCGCAGTTTTTCTCAAAAAAAAAAAACTCTTGACGACTATAACCGTCAGTTGCTCATCATATCATTTTTACACTTCGTGCTAACGCTGTTCTTTTTTTAATTGATTAAAACGTGCTATAGCCATCGTTTGCCTACATATTGCAAAGATCGGACGTCTATAGCCGTCATTTGCGGCAACGTGTTAATCTATTTACTAATAACTTTTTCCTTGTTTCCAGATATTAACCCTTAACGAACGTGCGCATTTTTCTAATACTATGACCAGTAAGTCGACGGATTTTTAGGAAATTAAGTGCTTCATTTCCAGCGCGAGAAAATATGCATAATTAATATCGCTTTATTCGATTTTATGAAAACTTACAGTAATAATAGGTAGTATATGAACAGATATATCCGTACAAAAGAATACTGAAGTGAAAATTTCAGAAAAATAATAGGAATTGAAATAAACAAATAGATGCGTGTATGTAATGTATAGATTTGTATACATTTATAAATTTATTTTTTATAGATTAACGATATATTTATACAAAATTACTTATATTTTTTTGGGTGTGGTACTTCTCCCAACAGTCCCCAATGTGAATACCAGGTTTCTTACTACAAGTATCGCAATAATTACGTGTTTCCCGCCTTCCTCCGAAAATGACGATAACAAACTTTATTGACCGCATATAAAACGATGTATTTTCGCTGAATCCTCGGAGAGGAATGAGAGGAATGCGTTCCAGAGCACGACAAAAAACAATTGCCGATCGCCCTTAATTGTTGCATGTATAAATAAGGCCAAACCTAACAGATTTCCTAAAATATCACGTCATGCCGCGTGTATGGTGGCATTCGATTTTTTTAGAATATTTATAATGTCGCGAGTATGGCGGCATTCGTTCGTTAAGGGTTAATTTCGCCCCCATGTCACTTTAAAAGGCCTCGCTAGGGGCCCCCGGCTTGATTGGGTCAGATTGGGGTACGGGAGTACTTTCGTTCGCGAGTTAGTCATGTGGTCTGAGTGGACTAAATTCGAAACTCGTCCGGGCACGTCACAAGTTTAACTTGTTTTTTTTTTTTATTATTGACGTTTTCTATTTTTGATTTCTCAATTTTGTAGGCACTTGTAAATATTAGCGTCACGTCAGAAGAGTATAAATTGTAATATACCAAACCGAAATCCTCTTTGTAAGACAAGAAATATAATAAAGTGTCAGTAGAGTGACTTTAGCCCTTAACATACAATGACGAGCTAGACTCGTCATTTATTTGAAGACACTTTTTTGACTTTGGTAAGTATTTCTCTCCATTGTATGTCAAGAGATTAGTTTTATAAATCAATCTTATCAATAAAAATTCAATATTTAAAAAAAACATGTATATCTTTTCAGCTTCCATTCTCTAATTCAACTTAGCGAAATAAAATAATATTTTTCANATGTATATCTTTTCAGCTTCCATTCTCTAATTCAACTTAGCGAAATAAAATAATATTTTTCAATTGCATCAAGTGTATTTAATTTGTATGCCAAGGGGTTAACTAAATTCGCTCCAAGTTAGATTTGGGTATTGTTGATACGGATAGTGTGCCAGTAGGATTGGGCCACTAGGACCCATGTCCGGACTTCGTTGCGTAGCCACCTCCACGTGGTGAAATCTGGTAATTTGTGTGAGCTTTAATCTCACACCAAGCTAAGATCTACGCACCAAAGTTAAAACGTTAATTATAAGGTAGTTATAAATTAGATAAATTAATTATAAGTTAGCTATAAGTTAGTATATGAATTACATATTCATTAGATATAAGTTAGCTATAAGTTAGTTATAAATTAGTTATACGTCAGTTATAAGTTAGAAATAAATCAGACATAACTTAGTTATAAGTCAGCTATAAGTTAGTTATAAATTAAACACAAATTATTGTAGTTATAAGTTAGCTATAGATTAAATATAAGTCAGTGATAAGTTAATTATAAGTTTCTTATGAATTGTAAATTTTCAATGTTCTCATTGAACGTTTAAAATAAACAATATATAATTTAAGACCAAATAGATAAGGAAGATAAGGTAAGTGAGGACAGAAAAGCAAATAAGAACAGTAAGGTAAGTAAAACAAGTAAAAAAGAAAAATAAAATAAGTAAAGAGAAGAAGGTAAGTTACATAAGAAAGATAAGTAAGGACAGTAAGGTAAGTAAAAAAAGTATTAAAGAAATAAATAAATAAGTAAGAAGAGTAAAGTAAGTAAGGAAAGAAAGGTAAGTAAAAGAAAGTAAGAACAATAAAATAAATAAGGAGAAGAAGGCAAGTAAGGCAGAAAAGGTAAGTAAAGAAGTGAAGTAAGTATGGAAGAAAAGATAAATAAGGGAAAGAAGGTTAATAAAGTAAAAATGGTAAGTAAAATAGTGAAAAGATAGTAGAAGGCTACAAAAGTATTATACACAAATTCTTGGAAATGACGTCATTTCTTGGAATTAGTCGACGAGTGACCTCCTATCATATTTTACTATCCTGATACAAAATCGTGAAATCGGCCAGAAATTGCTCGCCGAACTGCTAAAGCATTGTCCTAGAGAATTCTTGGAAATGACGTCATTTCTCGGAATCGGTCGATGAACGATCTCCTATCATGTTCTATGATCCTGATACAAAATC
Source organism: Euglossa dilemma (assembly GCA_002201625.1). NCBI lineage: Eukaryota > Metazoa > Arthropoda > Insecta > Hymenoptera > Apidae > Euglossa > Euglossa dilemma. The sequence goes on from NIJG01000010.1 coordinate 622,564, forward strand.
ACACANTAAGTGAAACGGTTAAAATGTGGCGTAAAGCTACGAAAGTATAGTATGCGAATTCTTGGAAATGACGTCATTTCTCGGAATCGGTCGATGAACGATCTCCTATCATGTTCTATGATCCTGATACAAAATCACACAACTGCCCAAAAATTTCTAGCCGAGAAATTTTTGACCATTTTCACGATTTTGTATCAGGAACACATAACATACGAGGAGATATTCGCGATCAATACTTTTTCCGCTTATATGGATAAAACTCTTGCCGCTGGTTGGACAAAATATTTACGGTTTCGTGGATAATACTTTTGGCCAATTTTGCAACTTTGTATCAGGAGTACATAACATGCTAGGAGGTCTACCTCCAAGACAGTACCAAGAAATGACGTCATTTCTAAGAATTCGTGTACAAGACTTTCGTAGCCTTCCACTAACTTTAACTGTTTTATTTACCTTTCTTACCTTCTTTTTCTTACTTTTTTTCTTCACTTACCTTCGCTGTCTTACTTGTTTTATTTTTCTTACTTTTTTTTTACTTATCTTACTGTCCTTACTTACCTTTTTTACTTTGCTTACCTTCTTCTCTATACCTTCTTTTCCCTCCTTGCTTTGATACTGCTTAACCACTTGCGCTAGAAAGACGTACCACGCACGTAGTAATGCGTTTGTCACAGAATCGCCAACGACGTTTTATGTACGTCGTCATGCAATTGTTACAGAAACAAAAAAGACGTGCGTGACACGTCAGATGGGATTGTTGCCAGAGCACAGATCATCATTGCACTGCATAGTGTACAGTTATCAATATTTATTCCATATTCTAAAATGGAAAGCAAAAGTCAAACACTGTGTGATGCCTCCGAGCGAGTTACACTGGACCGTTCGGGTACACGCGTCGGTGATTTTTTTGCCAGCGCAAGTGGTTAATTGATATATAACTTTGATAGATATAAGGAAAATAAGGAAAGTAAGGAGAGTAAAGAGAAGTAAGGTCAGTAAAGAAAGTAAGAAAAATAAAATAAGAAGAGTAAGGAAAGAAAGGTAAGTAAAGATATTAAGGTAAGTAAAGAAAGTAAGAAAAATAAAATAAGAATAGTAAGGATAGTAGGAAGTGTAAGATAAGTAAGGAAAGAAAGGTAAGTAAGGCCAGTAAGGTAAGTAAGGAGAGTAAAAGAAGTAAGGTAAGTAAAGAAAGTAAGAAAAATAAAATAAGAATAGTAAGGATAGTAAGAAGTGTAAGATAAGTAAGGAAAGAAAGGTAAGTAGAGATATTAAGGCAAGTAGGAAAAGTAAGAAAAATAAAATAAGAATAGTAAGGATAGTAAGAAGTGTAAAGAGAAGTAAGGTAAGTAAAGAAAGTAAAAAAAATAAAATAAGAAGAGTAAGGAAAGTAAGGAGAGTAAAGAGAAGTAAGGTAAGTAAAGAAAGTAAGAAAAATAAAATAAGAATAGTAAGGATAGTAAGAAGTGTAAAGAGAAGTAAGGTAAGTAAAGAAAGTAAGAAAAATAAAATAAGAAGAGTAAGGAAAGTAAGGAGAGTAAAGAGAAGTAAGGTAAGTAAAGAAAGTAAGAAAAATAAAATAAGAATAGTAAGGATAGTAAGAAGTGTAAAGAGAAGTAAGGTAAGTAAAGAAAGTAAGAAAAATAAAATAAGAAGAGTAAGGAAAGTAAGGAGAGTAAAGAGAAGTAAGGTAAGTAAAGAAAGTAAGAAAAATAAAATAAGAATAGTAAGGATAGTAAGAAGTGTAAGATAAGTAAGGAAAGAAAGGTAAGTAAAGAAAGTACGAAAAATAAAATAAGAATAGTAAGGATAGTAAGAAGTGTAAGATAAGTAAGGAAAGAAAGGTAAGTAAAGATATTAAGGCAAGTAGGAAAAGTAAGAAAAATAAAATAAGTAAGGAAAACAAGGTAAATAAGACAAGTGAAAGAATCAAGACTGCAAAAGTATTGTCCTAAGAATTCCTGGAAATGACGTCATTTTTTGGAACTACCTCGATGGTATGCTTTCTCGCGTGTCGTGTTCTCCTGATACAAAATCCTAATATCAGCCGAAAACTTTTCACTGGGGCACCAAAAGATGCTCGTTTTTAAAACGCTATAAAAACCGAACCACACGATCTACATTCACGCAATTCGCTAACATGATACCCACAAACATGCAGATGATATTAATCGCATGGGCAATGGATTCTGACAACATCGAAAAATTACCTCATTTGCTACTGACTCTCAGACCGATCCATCGACCGAAAAATCGTGCTAGCTACTGGAATACTTAGCCCTTTGCACTCCAAACAATATTCATCGAAGATGTGGATGGTCGTGTTCTTTTTTATATATCTTAGTAATTTTACTATATCTTGACTTGATTTTTTCTGTCGTTTCCAGAGAAAACTTCAGAGAAACATAAATTTCTCAAAAAGTTATGCTGGAATAAGTTTTTATTCGATTTCTTTATTACTATTCTTAACCACTAATAAACTTCAATGTCCCCTGAGAGGGGACAGCCGAGTGCAAAGGGTTAGTGCACCTTATAAACTACCCTATGTCAAAAACTCACTATCCTAGCTATGATAATAAGCTCACAATAGCGTCGAAAAGAACCTGCTTTATGGAGAATATAATACTATTGTAAATCAGCTGACACAAATAGTGAGGAAAATAAGGTGTAAGTAAAAAAGGTAAGGTAAGTAAGGAAAGTAAGATAAATAAGGAAAGTACTTAGCTCCAACTTTGCGATTCAATAATAAAATTTCATAAATTAATTGCGGAAACGTAGTAATTTTGTAATTTTATTAAAATTCGTTTATTACTATGTATTAGGAGAACGTAACCAAAGGTAGTAACCAATTGAAATAAAATCAATAATAATTCAAGCGTGTGGCCACCACTTGAAACTTTGGCGCTTCCATACTATCACCGTCATGCCACAAGTGGACAAATAACAAACTAATCATTATTACCAAAATCACACAGCCACTCTATACACGCACTCTTACTTCGTAGACTCATAATTTTTATANTATATATAAAATATAATTCACCTCATTCACATAATTATTTGAATATAGCTATAAATACTATAAGTGCCTTCAAACAACGCCATCTATTATTTTGGCCAGGAAGTTCCGCAAAGTTACAGGAATATAGAATGTGGAAGGAGGTGGTCTAAACCACGTCACGCGATAACAAACATAGCTAGCGGTTAAAAAAGAACAGATTTTCTTCGCCAGTGAAAATTAACAACTCACTTAATTTCTGTGATTAATTTGTAAGGGTTTTGACTGACGGCCCAAGCGGACAGTTAGACTTGGACAGGAACAGTTGGCGTTTGACGTTAGAAGTAAGAACTTGGCATTGGAAAAAGACAATAACAAAGTTTTGGTATAGTGATTATGCGTAGATATTCATCCTGACAAAAAGAAGTCCCCCTTCCCCTCTTACAAATTTATCAACTTTTATAGCTGCATCGCAAAACTGGAGCTTCGAGGAATATTCTTATACAATTTGCACACGTAATTTCATGCTACATTGGCTGTTATTAATAATTATCTGAAGGCGTGCATAATTTAATAAGAACAACGAGCACGATTGTTCGTGAAAATATTTAATTATCGTCGAACTCAGAAGTAAAATGTCAGCAAAAATAATATGAGAAGATACGTAAAAATATTGCGTTTATAATAAGTGCATGAAATTTATAAATTAATTTCGTAAAAGATAGTTATTAATGAAAAACTATTACTATCTACGGTAACAATTCAAACACTCTGTGCAATCATCACTAATAATCAATTAATTAAGGAGAAATTTATATTCAAAATTATATTGGAATGTTCTTCAAGGATCTGCCGTCACGATGCAATTATAAAAGTTCGTGAATTAATTGCAGAGGATGAGTAATTAATTAATTTTCCATCGTTGAATGAACATTGAAATAAAAACAACAGTCAGTGCCATCTATAATCTTGGATGGGAAACTTGTGCTCTGCTGGCGACATCTATGATTTTTAACTGGAAGATTGTGTAATATAAACTTAACGACATTTATGGCTTTTTTCGCCATTTTTCACTAGAAAGAAACTTTTGCAGAATATAAACTTAGCGCCATCTATTATTTTGGACTAGAAATAAACTCTTTCGGAATATAAACTTACCGCCATCTATGACTTTAGACCAAAAACAAATTTTTGTGGAATATAAACTTAACGCCATTTGTGATTTCGAAATGGAAGTTTATTATCATAAATGTTTCTAATCTCAAATCACAGATGACGCCAGCGGATGACAAACTTCTCGTCCAAAATCATAGATGGCACTGACTCTTGATATTGTTTGAATTTTAATTCGACAATAGAAAATTAATAAATTACTCACTTTGTGCGATTAATTCATGAACTTTTATAATTGCATCGTGAAGGCAGATCCTTGAAGAACGTTTCAATATAATTTTGTATATAAATTTCTCCTTAATTAATTGATTATTAATAATTATTGCTTAGAGTGTTTGAATTGTTGCCGTAGATAGTAATAGTTTTTCATTAATAACTATCTTTTACGAAATTAATTTATAAATTTCATGCATTTATTATAAACGCAATATTTTTACGTATCTTCTCATATTATTTTTGCTGAAATTTTACTTCTAAGTTCGACGAAAATTAAATATTTTCACGAAAGATAGTGACGGTCGTTGCTACAAAATTATGAACGTCATCAACCAATTATTAATAACAAACTAATCAGCGTCAAATTATCTACGAAAATTATGTAGGAATGTTACCTTAAGTCCCAGCTTCGCGATAAAATTATAAAAGTCCACGAAATAATTACGGAAACTAGGTAACTTGTTAATTTTTCACTGCCGGAGCGTTTCTGTCCTTTTCTAACCACTATCTGTCCTCGTCTGACACACAAACTCTTCGACGACCTTCTCGCACATACTGCGTTCCTATCACCGAACCTGAGCATCGGATTGAAAATCACACATAGCGCTGGTGAAAGGGGCTTGAATTATCATTGATTTTATTTGAATTGGTAACCTGCTTTAGTTATGTGATCTTGACATCACATCAACTATCAACTAATTCAGCAGATTAGAAACAAAATTAAAATTTGCTATAATTTTTGTTAAACTTTATTGAACGAAAATGATTATAAACGTAAACAAAGAAGAATGATCCCTTTTGCTTATGACTATAGAATGACTGACTTTTATTCATTTAAAAACCATTTGTAATGGTTCTATTTCCAAAAACTGAGAAATGTAAAAGAAAAACTTGCTTCTTTATATAATAAAAATTACTATTATTTTATATAATTTATTACTATAAATTATTAATATTATCGCATTGTTGTATTATTTCAATTCGTACTGTCTATGAATTCGTTACAGATTATTGCAAATTTAAACATCGCAATAATCCATTATGTTACTATATTATAATAAATTATGAAGTACGGTGAAATTTGTCTACTTTTCTATTTTCCTCGATTTTTTTTCACTTGTAAAACTAATGCTGGTTAAGAACTACTAAGTACTGCACACATGTAAGTATCTCCATCCATGTTGCAGATTACAATTCGCGTTGTACAGTGTAATTAAATCTTTTAAATAATCTTAAAATCTTTTAAATAGTCTTTAAATATTTAAATAAACTTTCAATCTTTTAAATAGTCTTTAAATCTTTTAAATAACAAATTATCTTTGAATAAAAAGTTTCTTCCACTATACGAAGAGCTGATGTTTTTAATTTTCTTTAATCGTTTTAATTTTCTTCGTTCCTCAGTTAGATGGAAAACTGATCAATCGTTAAAAATTTTAAATACTTTCTGTACACACTGTACGTGCATCCAACACGTGCCTACACTTGACCTCTATACACTGTTCCATATTTCCAGTGCAAAATTTCAACGAGTACCGTACACTCGTTCCCAAAAAGTTGGTCATAATCCTCGAGCTTCCCTTCGTTGAAACGAACGCGTTACTCTTGCCTCCTCAGCGACTATCGCGATTCTTAATCGGTTAAAAAACCAACGATACCTGACCAGTTACCCGTGAAATCGATAGATATTTCCAGACATCTGTAAAAACAATTTCCTTGATGAGGTTGCTCGAATACTTCGATATTGGAGTAATAAACACTACTGATCGATAAAAACTGATTCACCGTTTAGTTAACACTTCAATTATTCTATTTTTATACGAATAAATGATAGAATCGAAATAAAATTTAATACTCGAATACTATTAATATTACCGTTACCATATAATTAAATATTAATCGCTTGACATACAAATTAAATACACTTAACGCGATTGAAAAATATTATTTTATTTCGCTAAGTTGAANATTTTTTTTTAAATATTGAATTTTTATTGATAAGATTGATTCATCTAATTTATCTCTTGACATTTAATGGAGAAAAATACGTGTCAAAGTTAAAGAAGGGTCTTGGAATAAATATTAAGGGCTTAACCAAGTATCGTAGTTAATTTTATTTATTATTATTATTATTGGTGCACGATTAATGCATTATTCGTACGTTCATTTACTATTAGCTGTCGAGCGAAGATTCAAGTCACTCTGGACATGTGCCAACCCATTTTTCACGAAAATTAAAACCATCGATCGCGGGAATATCGGAAGTTTAACAGCAAAGTGGCGTGTCCTTCCTGAATCGCAATTTTCGTGATATAGTACGCCGGATTCGCGTTGTTCGAGATCAGTATAAATATAAATCCATGAATCTTTAAAGAAGTTCCACTTATATCGAACAAACTCGCTAAGTTACAGGCCGTGATAAGGATCTCGAATTATAAGTGTTCCGAGACTTCTAGCCGCAAACAGAGCGGAACCAGAACGATAATAACAGCACGTTTTGCAGATAATGGTAATTTTTAAATCGATCCCTATCAATGACAGAAGCATAGCACAGATAGCATCATGGAAAGTCTTCAAAATTCGCGGAACATTCTTCAAACATAAGCTAAAAGGTATTATTCATCGGTTTAAAATTAAATCGCGAATTAATCGTAAACATTATTAGTCATATTTATAGTATTAGACTATATATAGTCGAGTTAATCGTAAACATCATTAGTCATATTTCTTCGGTATTAAATAATCATCGACGATAGTACTCGATGTATATTGAATTTCTTCGATTCATTGATAGGTAATTTCTCATCGGAACTTCGCATAACAGTTCCGAAGAACCACACAGCAGTTTTGAAGAACCATTAGTTTCCGCAACTATTACGGAGAACGGAAATCGATGCGACGAGATGGATTTCGAGTGGAAGCCGAAAACATGGAAGAACTAAACGATTCTCTGTTCTCGATATTCGTATCTCGGTCTCTATTGCCGTAACGAAATATCGCTATCTATGATTTTCCGCTGAGAAATCTCAGACGCGAGAAGAACCAAACTGATTCCACGGAACTAGACTGTCATTTCTCCTTGTTAGTCCTCGATAGTTAAGCTAAGCGATGGCAAACAAAGAACCATGACGTCAATACTTGAGACAAGTAGGTTTTTTTTCGTGAGGAACGATGAAATTATTGGACGGAAGTTTGACACGTGTGTCCCGGCGTCACGGCCATATAAGTTTTCGCGTTAATTTACGTGACGCAAGAGGAAACACGAACGCTGGAAAAGGACAGTCGTTACGACACACCTATAGAAACCATTTTTCGTACGCAGCTAATGTGAAATTCACGCATACGCACGGGTATCAGATATCGCGAAACAGGCTATCATCGACGACTTCCTGTCTGATGACATAAAGCTTCAAAACGGCCACGGTGATAATTTCTCGTCGTCATCGATCAGGATGATACATTTTTCGTTCCTGTGTTTATATTGGGTTGTCCGGAAAGTTCGTGCCGATTTTTAGGAAAATTAAAACGCAGCTCATTTAAATATTGGTATACATTTATTAAGTTATATAGGTACCATTCTGTTCCACAACCTTTCTCCATCTTTCATGCAGCTTGAGAATTCCGTCCTTCCAGAACCTC
>NIJG01000010.1:630929-646020 GCA_002201625.1 Euglossa dilemma
TCAATTTATCTAATTGAGAGCAATACTTTGCCGAATCTATCGTTTCATTATTTGGTAAAAGCTCATAATATAGGATTCCTTTCCAGTCCCACCAGATACAGAGCATTACCTTCTTCGTCAGAAGACCGGCTTTTGGGGTGACTAAAGGTGGTTCACCACGCTTTCCCCAGGACCTTCTACGCTGAACATTTTTATAAATTATCCATTTTTCATCCCCCGTCACCAATTGCTTCAGAAATGGCGTCTCCTCGTTGCGCTTGTGAAGCAAGTCGCAAATGAAGATGCGGTCCAACAGATTTTTCTCTGTTAAATCGTGCGGAACCTATACATCAAGACGGTTTGCATAGCCAAGCTTCACAGTATGATCGTGAATGGTTGATTTTGATTTATTTAGCATTCCTGCTAATTGACGTAATGTTGAGCGTGGGTTATTCTTCGATTTCTGTTCTAATCGTATCTTCGTCTGTGGTGGACGGCCTACCTGGACGTTCTTGATCTTCAAGGTCGAAATTTCCAGCTTTAAACCGTGCAAACCATTTCCGCACAGTTCTTTCGGCTACAGCATCCTCGCCATAAACAGCGTATATCTTATTTGCTGTTTGTGTGGCATTTTTGCCCTTTCGAAAAAAGAAAAGCATTAAATGCCAATAATGCACTTTATTCGCCACCATATTCTAAGGCGTACAAAACTGATAAAAATTAACGAATCGTAACCAAACTTTTTTCCAAATATAGCAGAAGTTATCTCTTTTAGAATATGTACACGTGTCATTTGTTTTCAATAATTATGATATATTCGGTCAGGTTTCTCACGCTATCTACCGAAAATCGGCACGAACTTTACGGACAACCCAATACATTACGTTAGCTCCAAGCGATAGGAATGCCTTACTGGTACTTGAGAAGGTTCCTAAACTGTTGATGTCCATTTGAACGAAGTGTCAAATGACATCTTAACGGAGATAAGATTAGAATTAGTAAACGGTTCTCCTGAGTCTTCGCAGACGCGTAGACCCACCTCCTATGCACCATGAATATTTCAAAACTCTGTCACATTAATAATACCAATATCTTGTGTTAAATTTAACAATATATAAATATAATTAACGTACAAAATAAAAAATGCTAATCCTATTTTATTTCTTGTTATTATTTATAAACAAAATTGGATTAATATGAGATATATTTTAAGTGATATTTGTTATTTCAAAATTGAAATTAAATGTTATTTACAATTGACTAATTATAAAAGTGGTGTAAGTCTATTTTCAGCTTGGAAATTGTATATTATTTTAGTTAAATTCGCCTAAAAGAAATTTATATAATCAAATTACATATCGATAAATTAGTATAAACATTCCCAGACATTACATAATTAACCTATATTTTTTAATTGTCAGATCTGCTAACATTCAATTTTCTCGAAACCAAAGAAAATGGACTTGCACCACTTTCTAAATAAATGATCCATATATATTTTTCGTATTTATTTCTCTTGGTTTATTTATTTAGAACGTGGATGTTTAACAAGATGTATCGAAGTCCCTGTGACATGGGAGATTTTTAATTAAAACATCGAATGGCGTCTGAACGATGGAACATGATAAATCACAGTATTCTATCTTTGAATAGAAACCAATATATATTTTGTCCTTCTTTTTCATATTTGTTTCACTTGGTTTATTTATTTAGTACGTAGATGTTTAAAACGATGTATCGAAGTCCCTGTGACATCGGAGATTTTTAATTAAAACATCGAATAGCGTCTGAACGATGGAATATGATAAATCACAGTATTCTATCTTTGAATAGAAACTAATATATATTTTTTCCCTTCTTTTTTTCATATTTGTTTCACTTGGTTTACTTATTTAGTACGTAGATGTTTAACTCGATGTATCGAAGTCCCTATGACATGGGAGATTTTTAATTAAAACATCGTATAGCGTCTGAACGATGGAATATGATAAATCACAGTACTATTTTGATCTTTGAATAGGGACCAAATTGACACTGGAGTGTTCTTTGTGTGGCACTGATTAGGGTTTAGGGATTTCATTCCTTGTAAGTTTAGATATCTACTCGAACACTCGAGACATCCGGAGATTTCTTTTCTTTATAACTTTGAACAGAAGCCAAACCAATGTCCTTATTCTCTTAGGTCTCTATGCAACCCGACTGTCTGTATCAACTATCGTTACTCATCGCTAGCTGTTTACCGATCGTTCAATGCCCCTTAGATTCGCAAAGAAAATATTTGCGACGAGTCTCTTACGGAAAGAAATCACAAGAATTATTTGCTGCTTCGATGAAATAAAATATTGAGAAATTGATTATTGTACATGATGTTCGTCACTTTTTATCGTATAACGAAATGTCGATATGCGATTTAACGTAGTTGAGAGTTAAGTGAATCATCCTGTAAACACACGGGAACAACATTGCTGTTGGGTTTGGTTGTTAGTCGATCGAGTTTTGAATCCTGGTGTCTGAGAAGAAAAATTCAGCGGTCGTGAAATCGTGGTCGGTGGATGAAGCAGAACCGAAGAGTAACAAACAGGCCAATCGAGATGAAGAGAAATGTACCAGCTGAGAAATCCTTGCGGCTGATTAAGTAAGCAGGTCAGCAAGCAGGCAAGGTTGTCGCGAAATATCTCATAGTGTACAGGCGCGAAGTAACAGAGGAGCAAGAGCAATTGGTAGGAACTTTAATGAACATCGTGGAAGTTCGTAATGAGAAGCACGATGACGAATATCATGTTCCCAGGAGATGAAAGAGAGACAATTTTCTATTCTCTTAGCTCTGGCATATAAGATTAATTATGCGACTTTCTATACCATGTTTCTTTCTTGCAAAATAGTTATATCGTTTACACGAAAAGAAAATTAGAAACTTTCGATACTTAACGTTGAATTAAATGAAAAATTAAATCAAATATAAAATTAAATTCTCGATATTTAATATTAGATAATAATTAGATAAAATTATTATTCTATCGCTCTCCGTATGATTAATTGTGAAATATTAATCCGAAGTTTAATTTGATGTAAATTAAATATGGATTTTTGATACTTAATATCAAATTAAGTTTGTTATATCTAATGTAATATAATAATTGATCAAATAAAATTCACTCCACTGCTCTTCGTGTGAATAATTATAAAATAATCCTAGCTTCAAATATTAATATAATAAAACTTAAAATAAAATGTCTCATTTTTCCTCCTTCATTTCTCACACTTAAAAATTTGAATTAAAACCTAATCAATCATCGTTAACAACAGAGCATATTTTACGTCCAGATAAGATCATTTTATCTTATCCAGTGAAAACCAGTATCTATTTTTTTTACTAATAAAATTATCATATCTATGACGATCTGTCAAGCAGATCACTGTCTGATAAAGAAAAATCAGTATTTTCGAATATTGCACGAGCAAAGTAACGAACTGTTTCTTTGATTTTAATTGATCAAGAGTTAAATACCTAGCGAATTATCGCTTATCTCGTACATTAAAATTTAATTAAATTACTCAAGGAATTATACAAGCTAATTTAAATTCGATTATTACTAATCCGAGTTACACTCTGAGTTACTACGAGAAGTTATAATTATTTAATAAATTTTGAGAAATTTTCATAAATTCCAAAGAGCTTAGAGCTTAATAGACTTGTCATATTCATCTCGATGTCATGCAAATTTCTAGCAAAATAGTTCATATAAATCTCTTTCAATCGTAGTTATGCAGAATTTAACCCTTTGCAGTCGGTGTCCTCATAACAGGGACATTTTTAAATCGTAAAAATCGACTTTAGAACATTACAGAGATTTTTACTTTTGTATTCTTACGTGTTATAAGTAGTATTAAACGCAACAAATCGGTTTTAACAAATACCGTGCGCTTTGATATCTATATATCGACTTTAAATTCTTGTACGAAAAAGTAACTATAAAACTGCCGACTGCAAAGGGTTAAATGTAAACAGTGTTACTAATTCTCTAATGACAAGGAGAAATACTTATTTCATGACAGAATGCTAGGAATGAAATGAATTTTCATTACAAAATAAAGCATACATGTTCATTGTAAATCATAAGATTATTCAGAAAAGCACAATGAACTTTCCGTTCATTTCAGGTTTAACATTTATTAGTGATTTTTATCTTCGCAGTATCACAGTCTATCAATTCCCGTATCTCGTCAATTTTTCTTATTAACCCATAAAAATCTCATGGTAAATATAGGTATCAACGAGATACGAGAAGGACAAACAGATAATTTATAAATTGTATCTTGTTTGACACCTTCTACAAATAACAAATCTTCTCCGCAAACACTTTCATTCCAAAGAAATTTCAAAATACGTCGTGTTTACAAAGAATATTTGAAATATCGAAACTTTTTCCTGGTACGAAAGCGAAAATGATATCTGTGTAAACGATAACCTTAGATGCAACAATTTATTTCGAACAATCAAAATATAAAAATTAGAACTATAATTTTCAATTCTCAAATATCAATATTTCTTTTCCAAAATTCTGACAAAACACTTCAAAATTGCCAAAAGTCGCTGTGCACTGATTAGTGAATTCAATTCGGTTTTAATTACTATACGGGATTAGTCAATTTGAAATATTACACGTTCTCCACTACTCGATTTTAGAAGCACATTTAACTCTTTGCACTCCGAACCATTCTAGGCGTTAGCTACCAGTTTCTCAGTGCCACTTTATGGAAGAAACGTGCATTTGTGAACCCTCATATTATTTAGCATAGTTTTGAATTGGTTAATATCGAGAAATATATATTTGCAAAAACATTATTTTTTATAATTTTGTAAAGTTTGAAAAACTCTCCAATATGCACTGCACGATTTGTGCACGTTTAACAATAGTAAATTGTTGCCTATAGTAAATTGATATCTTCTATCAGGTATTTTTCTGTCAAAACAGACAATACAATCCCATTTTCTTTCTCTCGCATCGAGAATATGCAGTTTATTATTCACTCTAATATCCGCCAAAGGATGCATGTGTTCTCGGCTCCCGAAAATCACTTTTTTTATATATCTTAGTAATTTTACCATACCCTAACTTGATTTCTTCTGCCATTTACAAAGAAAACTTCAGGGAAACATATATTTCTCAAAAAGTTGCGCTGGAATAAGTTAATACTTCGTAATCACTAATAAACTTTAATGTCGAGACGCTACTGTAAGTCGCCATATAATTTTGAAGGTCCATATTGATTAACCCTTAACGAACGAGCGCATTTTTCTAATACTATGACCAGTAAGTTGACGGATTTTTAGGAAATTAAGTGCTTCATTTCCAGAGCGAGAAAAGATGCATAATTAATATCGCTTTATTTGATTTTATGAAAACTTACAGTAATAATAGGTAGTATATGAACAGATATATCCGTACAGAAGAATACTGAAGTGAAAATTTCAGAAAAATAATAGGAATTGAAATAAACAAATAGATGCGTGTATGTAATGTATAGATTTGTATACATTTATAAATTTATTTTTTATAGATTAACGATATATTTATACAAAATTACTTATATTTTTTTTGGGTGTGGTACTTCTCCCAACAGTCCCCAATGTGAATACCAGGTTTCTTACTACAAGTATCGCAATAATTACGTGTTTCCCGCCTTCCTCCGAAAATGACGATAACAAACTTTATTGACCGCATATAAAACGATGTATTTTCGCTCAATCCTCGGAGAGGAATGAGAGGAATGCGTTCCAGAGCACGACAAAAAACAATTGCCGATCGCCCTTAATTGTTGCATGTATAAATAAGGCCAAACCTAACAGATTTCCTAAAATATCACGTCATGCCGCGTGTATGGCGGCATTCGACTTTTTAGAATATTTATAATGTCGCGAGTATGACGGCATTCGTTCGTTAAGGGTTAATACATCAAATTTAAGATAATATAACAATATACGAGATATCGAAATCAAATAATTTTACGCGTCAATTATTATACGATTCTTTATTTACCGCTCAAAAAAATGACGTCAGTTTTATAGCCGAAAATCAGGAAATTTCTACTCTTCCGCAGCCGGAAAATCGTCGAGTGCAAAGGGTTAATACACCACTTTGTACCCAGAATTACGCACCGAATCAGCACAGGAATTTTTGTACATATACGTTAAAACGCTGTGGGTAGTGCACCATGCCGCGGTTTATTTGGGTTGGTTTACACAGCGCGATGGATTGTTTAGGCTGTCGCGGTGCTTTATGTGTCCGATGCACCGCGCGTGTTGCACTAACGCGATAATCGCGTCAGTCGACGATTAATACCTTAAAAGGTTCGTCGGAGAACTCGGATTTCTCTTCGAACTTTCAAACTCAAAATTTTTCCACCATTTCTACACGCGTCTCGTAGAATTTTGGCCCTGCGAACCTAAATTTTCGCGCATCTCGAGAAAGAGAAAAAAGGAAGAAACTAATCCACCAATTTCTACACGCGTCTCGCTAGAATTTTGGCCCTGCTAACCTAAATTTTCGCGCATCTCGAGAAAGAGAAAAAAGAAAGAAATTAATCCACCAATTTCTACACGCATCTCGCTTGAATTTTGGCCCTACTAACCTAACTTTTCGCGCATCTCGAGAAAGGAAAAAGAAAGAAACTAATCCACCTATTTCTACAGGCGTCTCGCTAGAATTTTGGCCCTGCGAACCTAAATTTTCGCGCATCTCGAGAAAGAGGAAAAAGAAAGAAACTAATCCACCAATTTCTACACGCGTCTCGTAGAATTTTGGCCCTGCGAACCTAAATTTTCGCACATCTCGAGAAAGAGAAAAAAGAAAGAAACTAATCCACCAATTTCAACACGCGTCTCGCTAGAATTTTGGTCCTGCCAACCTAAATTTTCGCGCATCTCGAGAAAGAGAAAAAAGAAAGAAACTAATTCACCAATTTCTACACGCGTCTCGTACAATTTTGTGCCTGCGAACCTAAATTTTCGCGCATCTCGAGAAAGAGAAAAAAAAAGAAACTAATCCACCAATTTCTACACGCGTCTCGCTAGAATTTTGGCCCTGCAAACCTAAATTTTCGCGCATCTCGAGAAAGAGAAAAAAGAAAGAAGCTAATCCACCAATTTCTACACGCGTCTCGCTAGAATTTTGGCTCTGTTAATCTAAATTTTCGCGCATCTCGAGAAAGAGAAAAAAGGAAAAACTAATCCACCCATTTCTACACGCGTCTCGTAGAATTTTGGCCCTGCTAACCTAAATTTTCGCGCTTCTCGAGAAAGAGGGTAAAAAGAAAACTAATCCTCCAAGGTTCCCCGGGAGATCGAGTGTTGCTACCTTCCGAGATAACTATTGCGTTTCACGAGAACTGTGGAGTATCATCTTGCAACGAGAAAGAAACACTTCGAAATACCCACAATGCTCCGCCGATGATTCAGGCTTCTGTAAATGTTACCGAAACAAACGCCATTGGTAAACATAGAGGTTAGAGAAACGTAGGTGAGCCTCGTATAATACCAGAGACTCGTGCGTTATTTCGAAGTGGTATTGGATAAAATCGTACTAAATAAAACTTTATTTATACGCCGCGGATAATACACGAGAGTCGAAAATCCGTTTGAAGAAGCCAGAAGAATGGAATTTCTTCCGAAGGTTCGAGTTGATTCACGCTGCGTTGATATCTTTTCGACGTAGGTAAATATTGTTTGGATTATGTTTAGGTTCCGTTTAGATTAGGTTGCCTTGATTAGAGCGTTTGGGCTCGAATCGTACATTCGAGCCAGAAATCAGGTCTATAAATTACTTCAATGCTAAAACTGACGAACCGGGACCTAAATATAGTACAGGCAGATAATAATTGTTTAATTATTAATAGCTGGTACGACGATGATAATTACGCTTCTATCCGAATAAAAATCAACACGTTGCTTTTAGGTGCAATTGTAAAAATAAAACGTACGAAAGCAGCTATTTTCAGTGATTTGATAGTGCCAGAGGTACATGACCTTTGCACTTTCGCGAGCTAGCCCGGCTGCTAAGTTGTACTTGCTTTTGAACACTTAATAGCAATAAACGTGTTATAAACTCGGAACACTGATCATCGACAATCAGTGGTCATAGGCTACTCTCCTTTGAGCCTGACATTCTCATTGACCTGCATCTCTAACTAGCGAGCCTCTGCGGTCCCTAAAGTGGTTTAGGGTCAGAACTGACCAAAAGTGTCAGACACTCGTTGATTTGCTTGTTGGATCAACGTTACCGACGAATAGACTAGACTCTGAGATTCATAGAAACAGTCTACGAACAATCTTCTGAGGCATTGCTCACAAGATTCGACGTGAGACAAACATTAATGAACATCTAAGTAATCAACACGTGACGTGGACTGACACGATATAGTGGATATAACTAGTCCAAAGCTACGAACTTAAAGGCTAATTCAAGTTTGCACGCTGGAATTCTTTCATTTCCGCTGATTTTAGCAACTGCAACGTCATCGTGATTATTTTATTAGCGTTATTATCGTCGACGTGTAATTTTGGAATACTCGAAGGTGGATAGAAAAAGTAGCACATGCTGACAGTTAGAGAAGGTCGAGGGGATTAAAACGTGATGGGTGGATGTGGCAAAGGCTACTCAAGGTCATTGTATTTTCCGAGGCTGTGAGTTATATTTAATGTAAATATGTAGGGCAGCAGCCATTTTTAAAGCCGGATTAACGATTTATCTTGGAAGGTTGTCAGTAATTTCGCTTTCTAATTGTGAATAAATTGTCGATAAGATGAGCCTTGGGATCATTCGATTTGCGATCAGTTGGCAATGGTGAGTGATTTTGTGTGATTATAGGTCAGTGAAACTCGTGACCATAATGCAAGTGATATTCGCAGATTGCTATTACATATAACTGCTTCCTCCATAATTTTTTCTTCCTTTTTGCAAAATATTATCTAAAAACATCTCGATTCGAGTAGCACGTTAAATGCAGAATTATCAATAATAAGTATCAAAAATAGTATTTAAAATACACACAAATTACATGAAAATACACAGAAATTGATATTAGAAACGTAGAATTAAACAAAGGTCTGTATAAAATCAACACTAAACCTACTATGGTTGAAATCACTATTTTCCAAATTTTTATTAAAAATTTCGCGTTTAACTTTATTATTTTAAATCACTCGTCTTCGCGAATTCTTTTTCCAATATACGTATAGTCATTTTCGCGATAGATGTCTCGTGTTATTCTATTTTTTAAAGCTTCTATTTCTTTCCTATTCATCGATCATTTTAACCGTGGTAGGTTTAATGTTAAAAAAATACAGTAAGTTGTTTAACCCTTTGCACTCGAGAAGCAATTCTTAATCGTCATTTAATCGCAATCTAAAGATCCAAGTTAATTAATATATTAAATTTAAGACTACGCAGCGATGCGTGGAATGTATGAATGAAGTAAAATAAACTCTAGGTCTTAATATCCATATGATTTCTTATTCACCGTTTTAAAAATACCATCAACTTTATGGTAGAAGGTTTCCGAAGGAAAAAAATCGCCGAATGCGAAGGGTTAAATAAAGAAGATTTATTAAAAACAGTCCGATATAGTAAATCGATGGTATCTAGATCGTAGCACGATTGATTAGGAAGAAGTGTCTCGCCAAGCAGAGTCCTCGTACCGATGCTCTCTATCCGGTTAAAATTCGAAAAATGAATATTCATGTCCCGGCTAAATATTCCGGAAAGCAGAATTACATAGAGGAAATTGCCTCGAGCCATTTGCTTCGGGATCGTTTCAGCTGAAGAGGTTTCGGCCGAAAGCGCCAAATTAGGACACACGGCCTGGCCTAGAACGGTACAGTCGTTACGTAACCGTGTCTAAACGAAATCGATTTGTGTCATCATATTTAATTCCGCTTGTAATCCGAGGTTCGAACGAAACGCAGCCCGTGGTGCGTCGTGTTACGCGTGTAACCTTTCGCTTTCGACGAAAACTGTGCGTTAAAGCGTTGCAATGGCGAGAAATGGGAGAGCGTGTGCAGTTAGTAGGCTGCGTTACAATGCAACCAGGCGCCGTGGGCAATTTAACCCTTTCACCACGGTAATCGACTTTCCTCGCGCGGCGTGAAAATTTCAGTCCGCCCGGCCGATTTCAACTCGTAAATGAAATTAACACGCGTATGCGAATCCTTTGTTGTCGGAAATGCGCAAATTTCCGAAATCCCTTAAATTAGGAGATTTATTATCGTTAACCCATTGACTGGCAACTACGAAATATTTCATAGTAATCGTCTGAACTAAAACTGCCAGCTACGAGATATCTCGTAGTGCGTGCTTCGTTTAGATTGACTACAAATGGCTATTCGAATTAGGAACTATTAGAAAGGATGAATGAAAAATGTATATAGCATAGAGAACATATTGATTATGAATTTTTGTATTAAAATTATTATTAAAACTATTAAAATTATAACTTGGACGATTGGATCATAACTTCGTGTTTTCTTTAAAAGAAAACCGTGGCATTCAAAGCAAGACACGCTAAATTTGCGTAGCAGTCGATGGGTTAAAGGCAAAATCAGTTTTCCTTGGTTACACGTTGGCGCGAAAATTTGAACCATGTTGTATAAGTAAATAGAATTAATGGACGAATATATTTTGGAACGATATCGAGTTACGACGAAGTACGCATATTTTTGATATTTCGAAGAGTAGCAAAATTTTAAAGGAACCTAATCTACAAATTAACGGTATTTTTAGACAGAAATGAAGGTAGTATGTATACTACGAGCTAGGTTTCGTAAGTTTAATCGTATGATAAAATAATTTACCGAACATTCGAGCATAATCCACAGCCTAACGGGAACACTAATTAATAAAGAAATTCATTCCTACTCTGCACGTGGGAATCCTGTAACGCTGTACGTTAACCGTTTCCATTCGTAATTACGTGAGTCACGATAGCTAGATTCGTTCCTCTGATATTAAATTGAACGTGGTATATCGGAAAAATCCGAAATAACTTCGGTGAAATAATAAAGAGCGATTAACGTCAGGGATTTTTGACCAATGCGAATCAATCGGGTAACAAATGGCGCACAGTTTGGCCGAGACTACGTTAAGATCAAAAGTAACGATTCTAGATAAACCTTGAACAAAGGTTAGGTTAATCGTAGAGTCAATCAATATCTGCATATTTTACAAGTATACAATATTGCACAAATTTGCAAGTATAAATACGATATAGAGTACGTACGATGGTACTGGTGATACTTCTATCAACCGAATGCATGCTTCTATAGATGATGATTCCATTAGAACTGTTTGGATTGATTTAGGTTACCGAGAGAAATTCGATTAAAATTCAGTTCAATCAATTTCACTTGCGTATTTTGTTGCGTTGAAAATTTCATTTCGATCAATAGAGTTTTCGCATAGAGGATTCGTAGACGTTTTATCCTATTATGGGAGTAAATTATATTACGGATTATACCCTAATGGAATTTAATGGAATTTGTCTCCTCGCAAGTACAAAGTTCAATGGATGCCAGAATGTGTTATAATTTTGTTACTGTCTACCGGACTGATTTAAACTACCGAGTGAAATTCAATTGGAATTCAATTTGATCGATTTCACTTGCAAATTCAGCTGCTTTGAAAATCTCGATTCAATGAGTAGATCTGTTTTTCATATAGAGTTCTGCATAAACAAGTGAATTTCAATGGACATTTTATACGATCTATTTTACTTGCAAATTTAACCGCATTGGAAATTATCTTTAAATTCATTTTCATGAAAAGATTTCTATCGTTCTGCTGTCTGAATAAATTATTCTGGAAATTAAGTGTTAAGTTTTTATCTCTTAGCAGCAAAATAAGATTGTAAACTTGACCCCACTATCTTTATACATGCGTAGATTGTTGTGCATCTTTCTAAAGCCAACCTATGAATTTAATCGTTGAATCAGAGCTAACGCTTAAGCCAGTATTCGTGTATCAAAACACGCACTTTCTAAGAGCATTTAGTGTATCGCAAACACGTACTCTAATATGTTCGAAGGTCAGTCATAAGACACTATTTTTACTCTCAAATGGAATGAAAATGTTAAGTAAGAAGTATGTAATTTATTACAAAATTAAAAAAAATAAGGAGTAAAAAGAAAAGAAACGTGAAATATAAATAATTTTTCTTTCATGATTACAAGGATAAATTTGCATCATAATAAGGTATTGTATAATAATAAGAAAACAGTAGTTACCAATTTGCATCTCTATTTTATAATCATAAAAAGACTACAGCTTCCAATTTGCATCATAATAAGATATTCTATAATAACACGAAAGCAACGGTTTTTAATTCGAATCGTTATATTTTACAAAGAAAATTACAGTCATCGCGTTACGTGAAAATTATAGTTACCCTCGAAATGGGAATTAATTCGCGGAATTAGCGATCTTCTCGTGCGAAAACGTGTTGAAATTTCCATTATTCCTTCGAAGGTGGATCATGCCGTGCACAAAGGCATCGAAATGAACGTTTTCGTCGGGTAGGATCAAGTTGAAGGCATCGTTAATCATTCGCAGGCAGTGCAATTCTTGCAATTTCAGCAAGAGTCGCGCGTGCAAGGTTGCCGGTGTGTGTCGGGATACGGCGCTGGTACCAGGCAGAAGAAAGAGATCGAGAGAGTTACGATGAGGACGGTATACGCGGTGCTAAATAACAGCATGCGTGCTCGCACGCTATGAAAACGAACCGGCAGTGGCAGCTGCCGACTACCACGACACCGCGACTCGTTCGCGAGGTCGTCGTTCTTCCAGCCAGCTATACTATCGAGCTTAGCGGTACTTCTGCTTCAAGCAGCACGCTCATTAAACCACGTGTCACGACAAACCTAACCGGCGGTTTGGCTTTCCGTCAACGCACCGACCAGCACGGAATATCGACGTTTCCGAAGGTCCGCGTAGCCAATCGAAGACCGGCATCTTAGCGAATCGATAGGATTGCAAATACACCGTCCGTTCGTAGGGTTGCAGTTTCTAGTAAAGCTCCTTTGTTCCTTCTATTTTTGACGAGAAAAGTGTCCGGATAGTTGAACATTGTCCGATTCTTTGTCGAAGAATATTCCTATAATGGTTCGAAAGTTCGAAAGGAATTTGAAGAGTTGGAAATTTGAAAAATTACCGATCTAAATGTTAAAATTTATAAAAAAAAGATTTATAATTCTGGAAATTTGAAGATTTCTCAGCTTGTGAATTTAAATAAATCTGGAATTTGTGAATTTGAAAATATCTAAATCCGAAGATTTGTGAATCGAACAATTTGTAAGTGACAAAATTTTTGTATTTAAGTACTTGACGCGTTTTAATTTAAAGATGTCTAGAATAAAATTCAATCAATAACACTCTCGTAAATTTTGTAGCGCTATTAAAAATTTGTCGGAAAATGACTCTTGATTTGTTTATTTTAACGACTGTACGACTAATGGCAGTATCGATGGGATTGTGTTATACAAGTGATACAAGGTAGTATAATGTGAAATGGTGCGGATACAAACTGCGGTATTTATGCGCACTGGCGTTTGTATGTTCAGTACATACGTTCGAGAGAAATTGTAAACGCACGCGAAGAATCATCAATTTAATTTACACAGATAACAACCGTGTATAGTCAAGCATATGCTTTTGTATTATTCGAGTAGCCCAAGAATATCTATGATCAAATATCCAAATACCCAAAAGTAATTCGAGACATTTGAAAACCTATAAAATATAATAAAACATTCCAAATTTTTCAATTATTCGGATACAAAAATTTCATTATCCATCGATAATTGTTCTGTGTTAATGCATAACGCTTAGTGTCACATTTTCAATTATTTGAAAACAAAAAATACTTTTATTATACGGAAGAAAGCTTAATATTGATCCTTTGAGGAGAACCTTGGATTAAAAAGTAATAATTTGTTCAAGGTATTGACACTTGAATTATCGGAAAAGGTAAAAATCCTAGACTTAAAATCGTCCAAGAAATTTCCACTTCTCGTGAATTAGTTACGTGTATATTAACATTTAATATTATTTCCAGTCTCATCTTAATGTATTAGCGAAGAACAGAATTAAATAATTAAATCAGGTGGAAAGAAATATTGGTGTCATATTATTAATTCTTAAAATTTCTGTTGATTTAATTAACAAATTTTACTAACTTTAAACTTCTAAGAATTCTTACAAAGCATTCTTATAAGTATTAATATTCTTCAAAATTCTGTTAATATTCTGCAATTTCGTAAACGTTAAATATCGTTCAATCCATTGGTTCATAAAATCATTCGTTTCGTTTAATTCATTGAGTTAATTAATTATGTTTTAATTTGGAATAGTAGCTACGTTAGATGAGGGTGTATTCAACGATATTATCTTCCTAGGAAGATAAAACAGAGTCCTGAACGAGTCTTCCAAATGGAGACAAAGCGCGATATTTTATGCGGAGTGGCTTGAATGAATTGACCAGTCGAAAACAATGTTATGCAACGCAACGAGAAAAAAAGAGGAAGTACTTATTAAACCGCACCAACAACCTTTCGATTACCTTGATTGAATTGTCGAGCGAAATTCCATAGAAGTACCGGCTGAATGGCCAACACGGAACGAAAAACGATTGAATTAATGCTGTCTGCGGGCGCTCCAACACTGACGACTTAACACAGTTAATTGCTCCCTGGTCAATAAATACAACAAGCTACTCACTTTTTTATTTTACGTCATTAATTTCGGTCAATTCTCTCACATGTGGGTTACGTGCAATATACTTTGCTTGTTTTCAGTTTAGTACAGTAGTTTAGTATAAGTTAGATTGGTTATTATCTTAGTGTAATATAATATATTATAATATTTACCAGAAATAATAAAGTAATATATATTTTCTTTCCAAATAATTAAAATCAAAGGAAAGTTTTATATTATTCGAAATGTGATTTTTGTTATTGATATTTTACACATTATTATTTGGTTTTTGGAAATGTTTCATAATATTTTCCTTTTGTTAAAGTATATAAAATACTGTAAACATAAATTGTTATAATTATGAATTAAGT